>JAFEME010000110.1:0-68911 GCA_018831755.1 Niveomyces coronatus | reverse complement strand
AGATCTCTATAATATCTAATATAATATAGTATTTTATACCTTATATATAGATAGGAAGCTATATAATCTTTATTTTTACTTATCTTTAGCTATACTTTACTATACCTCCTTCTATAGTAATAAGTTAGTAAGGCTTTTCTATATTTTTCTAGTATAATTTAAATCTATTAATAAGATTTAATAAGATATAGTTTCCTTATACTCTACTATCTATTATTACCTAGGTTTTTTTTCCTACTATTATAATATTAATAATAAGATATTTATATTTATTAATATTTATAGTATATAGAGACTAATTAGATCTCTATTAAGAGAAAGGCCTTAGTTACTTTAATAGCTGCTTTTTCCTAACTATTAATTTACCTTTTATAGTGCTTAAAAAATGCTTAGTTCCTTTAGAGCATAGGAGTATAGGTAGCGTCTAGATCGCGTATCTATTATACTAATTAAATCTAGGTAAAGTAGATTACTTACTATAATACTATTTCTACTATCCTTATATTATAAGGTTATAGCTTAGATATATATATATTATTATCCTTAGTATAATATTTATTCTTAGACTTTTATAGTATAAGTTTATTCTTATTATATTTCTAGATTATCTAGTATTATAGATCTATTTCTAGGAATAGGCTATATCTCTATTTTAGTATAAACTTTAGAAACTACCTATATTCTAATTTCTTCTATAGATATTATCTATAATTATTATATAAGTATAAAGCCTATAAGATCCTAGCGTAGTCTTAATATTAGTTACTAAGTGCTAGGTATTATATGCTAAGGAGATAAAGTTATAGATTAGGGTATACTTTTACTTTATATAGTCTTATAATTAGAGCGTAAGGGTCTATAATATCTATTCCCCTTATTATAACTCTAATAGGTTCTAGGTCTCTTTTAATAGTTAATAGTGCACTAACTAGATAATATTCTAATAGCTTAGGTCCTTATAGGAGTAGAATATAATTATAATCGTTAAAGAAGTTAATTAATCTAATCTCTAGTAGTTAAGTTCTATATTTCTAGTCTTTATTCTTAATATAGACTATATTAGATTCTTCTTCTAAGAAGTAATTTCTTTTTAGTTTTAAGAAGTAATCTTTACTATTAGTTATACTAATATTTCTAGTTAGTAGTTTATCTCTATTAGTAGCTTAAAGTTTCTATCCTTTAGGTATAGGCTTATATTATTTCGTAGGGCTTTAGTATTTATTTATAAAGTGCCTTACTTTTCTATAGTTAAAACACTTTCTCTTTTCTTTATAAATAGTATTAAGTTCTATAGGTCCTAGGTAAGTTCTATATACTATAGATCCTCTTTATTATTTACTAATTTTAGGTTAGTTATGCTTAAATTTATAAAACCTATTTTATTTTCTACTATGTTTAAGTTGTTAGGTATAGTTCTAATTATTAATCTTAATAGTGTTTATAATAAATACTTTAATAGTTCTAAGTCGATCCTACTTTAAGATATTATCTTTTATATCTTTATATAGTCTATTATAGAATAATTCTATTTAGCTATTATTATCTTATTTAAGTTTAGTAGCGATCCGCTAGAATTCTTATATATAGTGCTAAGTAGATCTAGTTTATTTAAGTAACTTAAGTTTATAAATTATAGTATATAATTTATCTAGGTCGCTAAAGGTATTCTTAAGGAGTTATTTCAACTTCTTATAGTCCTTAAAAGCTTTATTAGTTTTTATTTTCTAATTTATAGGACTATTATTAAGATAGTCTCTAAGGATTAGCTCCTACTATTCTAATGCCTTACCTATTAGACGGTTTCTAATATAAAGAATTTAATTCTTAGCTATATTAAGACTATTATTAACCTTAAGGTAGGCTTTAGCTTAGATTAAGAAGGTCCTAATATTGCCTTTAGGTCTATTATAGCTCTATAGCTTAGGGAACTTAGGTTAGCTATAGTTATTTTTCCCTTATTAGTTTTAAGTTCTTCTAGCTATTTAATAAGATATTTTATCTATTATTTTATTTCTTTAATAGTTTTAGCTTATACTATAATAACTTAGGCTAAGGTAGTAGTATTACTATTTATAGTAGATATTATAAAGATTAGTACTACTTAAGGTTTTAAGTAACTTACTAAATAGGACTAATTAAAATATAATAATAGTTTATTCTAAGTTATAAAAAGGTCTATTTCTTAAGAAATAAGTTAGGTAAATATAAGTAGGCTTAATACTTAATAAGTTAGTTTATTATAGTATATAGTAAGTACTATTAAGAAGTTATTCCTAATAGTAAAACTATTACTTAGATTAACTAGTAAAGATCTAGACTACTTAGCTATTAGGATCTCTATCCTTTATATACTTATCTATCTCTCTTCTATAATTTAGGATTACCTTACTTACTAGTGATTATAGTAAGCGCTACTTACTATACTTATGCGTAATCCTTATAAGCGCGTTATATAACCCTTAGGGTCGTATTGCCGCTTATTATTTACTTAGCTGCCTCCTTAGGCCGCTTAGTGATACTGCCTTTTTATTATTTATAATATATATAACCTAGATTCTAGAGAGGGGGGTATATAATAGAGTTAGACCTATAGGCCTTGCTCTATACTATAGAAAAGTAAAGGCGAGCTAGCCTAAGCTAGACTAACTTAGGCTAGTTATAGGCCTAAGCTTTTTATATATAAAACTTTATAAGCCTAACACTTTTTTATCTCTTACTTCTTACTATAGTGTTAAATAATAATTATAACGCCTATTTATATACGCTAAGGGCTAGTCTATAATAAATAGCCTATTAGATTAAGATAGTCTAATAATATTCTTACCTTAGCTAATAATTATAATATACTTATAATTATAGCTAATATACTTAATAAGGCTAGGAAAGCTAATATATATATTAAGAAAATTTATATTTAAGGTAAAAAGATAGTATAGTTATTTATTAACTTATAAGATAAGAAATAATAGATTAAAGATACTATTAATAAGTATATAAAAAGATTTATTAGTCTAGCCGCTTATATTAATAAATAAAATAAAATAAAGCTAATAGATATATATAAAATATAAACATATATCTTCGCGCCTAGAAATAGCGTTTTTAGTCGCCATGCCTATGTAATTAAGATAAAATAATAGAGAAAGTAAGTATTAGGTAATTAACTATCTCTTTAAACCTAGTATAATGCTAGATCAGCCCTACAATATAGCGATAGTAGACCTACCGCTAGAACCCTTATAGTTAAGGGCATTATAACTATAGACGAATCCCCTTACACTATATAAGGACCTTAACGCATAGGACCTAGCCCTAAATCGCTTATAGCATAAATACACCTCAGAAAACCTAATCGCTAGAGTGCTTAAATACATACCTTAAAGTAACTACCTACCTATCTAAACCCTCCTCTACACCTTTACTTATAGCGCCTATAGTAAGGCTAAGTCGACCTAGATAATCCCCTACTTTATAATTATAGACGCTATTAAAGCCACCCTTACTATAACTTAAACCGACTAAGGCTAACTAATCGTAGAACTCTACTACCTAGGCCTAAGTCGCTATAAGGGACTTACTAGGCACTATATTAAAGCTAGTACTAGCCTAATTTAATAGAGAAATTATTATTTTTATATATAACTACTAGTTCGACGTCTATACTAAATCCCTAATAAAGATAGTAACCTTAGTCTAAAAAGCAACCTAATTAGATAATATAATAGCTATAAGACGACTCTTATTAGGAGACATTATGCTTACCTTCTTCTCCTCTACTAAATAGTATATCTAAGCCTAATAGTAGATCTAAGACGCATTTAGACTAGGAGCGTCCCTATCCTAACGTATCTACTTAATAGTAGTTAAGGGGATCCCCCTAAAGTCTATCCCTTAGGACATAATAACTCTCCTAGGCACCCTAAGTAGAGTAAATAGAACTGCTATTACTATAGCGCGCCTAATGCGTCCCTATAGTAAACACGCTATAAAGATCTTAATAATTATTAGAGTTTATAGTACTAATATTGCTAATATACTATACTAATAAGGAGTTTTCTTTAACTCCTAATACTTCCTATATAAACCCTATTTAGAGTTAGTCTAGCCCTAATAGTGCTACTAATACTATGCCTTTAGCTATATTGCCTATAATTACTATATAGCGTCCTAATATAGATAATATACGATCTTAGTATACGCCTATAAGGAAGACTACCTAGCCCTCTTAGATGCAACCCTTACTAAGTGCCTAAATTATAACGGCCTATACCTAGCCTAGTCCTAAGACTACCCTATAGTGGCCTACTACTAGACCTAAGCCTTAGAATTATACTAACTCTACTTATCGCACTTTTAAACGCACCTATAGTTATCTAAGGAACCCCCCCCCTCCTAGCCGCTAGCCTCGCCCCTAATAGATAGGCAAGAACCCCTAGCTACTATCGACTTAGGAAAACCTTATAGCTTAGACATTAGCCTAGGCTTGCCTTAGAAATAGGGGAGATCCCTATCGCGCCTATGAGGTAGTAGCACTTATGGCCGACCTAAAGGATTAACTAATAGGCAGGGCTTAAGCGCCTACCTATTAGGATTCTACTAATCTAGGCCTAGCTTACGCCCTCTTAGCTTATTATAGAGAGATATTATAGACATAATGCCCCCCCCTCCCTTCCCCCCCCTACTTTCTATATCACCTAACCTAGAACTATATCGCTCCTACCTTACCTATAGCTAATGTCTAACTTACCTCTAGTATCTTATAAGAATCCTCTTATAGAATGTTTATAAAAATAGTACTAACACCCTACTAGCCCTCTATTACTTAAACGAACTAGACATTATCGCCCTTTAAGAGATCTTACTAAGCTAGCCCCCCCCTACCTTACCTTAGCCCTATACTATGTCCTATAGAATAAAGGCTATATTATAATATATATATATAGACACTATGACCTTAATATATAGTTAGCCTACTTATAGATAGATATATACTATATTACCTTCTAAGGCTTTTACTTTATATATATCTACTCTTTACAATATTATAACCTAGTTTAGCTCCTCTCTAACTACTAGCTAGACCTAGACTAAGGCCTAACTAGACTAATCGCTATTACTAGAGATTTTAACCTATACTACTACCTCTAGAGTCTAGTAGACTATATATTAACCTACGCCCTATCTATAATTAAGTACTTAGATTAGCTCTAAGTCGACCTTATTATGCCCCTAGGAGTGACTATATAGTGTAGAGGCAATAATAGAGCCCCCTAATAGAGCACTATCGACCTTATCTAGGCCTCGCCTAGCCTATACGCATCCTATAACATCCTACCATAGGACCTAGCTAGGTCTAACTATATCCTATAATATATAATACTTTATAACCTCCTCCCCCCCTCCCCCCCCCTATAACGACTACACTAGAAGAAAGTAGACTAGGAAAAGGTACTTAAGGCGGCTACGACCTACTTCTGCCCCCTCCCTAACACACTACTAAGTAAGAGAGATAAGATTAATATAGCCCTATTCTACCTTTACTAAGACATTAAAGAGGTAGCCCTATACTTAGTCCTCTATATAGCTACACACTAGGCCTAGACCGTATAATAGTAGAGCCTAGAGATTAGATAGGTTATTAAAAAGATAAAGCGACTATAGAAATAAGCCTAATGCACTAGCCTATCTATAGATTAGGACGCTACGACTAAAGCAGTAAAGACTTAGACCTACCTAATCTATAAGGCGAAACGTCTAAGCTAGCACTAATACCTTAATTAACTTAACTAGGAATTAAGAAATCTATAGAGGCTTAACCGCTAGGCTAAGAACTAAAAAGGCTTTATTTTTACTATAATGCCGGCCTTACTATAACCTAGAAGTAATATAGACACGACCTTAAGGAAGGCTAAAGCCTAAGTCCTTATAGAGAAATTCTTCCCCCTACTGCTTATTAGACCCTAAGTCGCCCCTAAGCTAAGCCCTTAGTACGCTCTATAGGACTATTCTATACTCTTAGCTCTAATTAATAAGGATAGGATAGTAAGGACTCTCTATTAGTACTAACCTTAGAACGCTATAGGCCTAGACCTAATCCCCTATAGCTTCCTAAAAATACTCCCCCTAATAGTATATAAGACCCTAGCTATAATTTTTTTAGCATACCTTGCCTAGGGGTATTTCCTAACCTAATACTAAGAAAGACTTATAGTAGTAATCTAGAAACTAGGTAAATCCCTAGAGGAACTTTAAACTATATTAGGCTAGCGGCCTATTACCTTACTTAATATAATAGGAAAGTTATTTAAGAAGATCCTTATAGACTAAACTATACTTACTATAGAGATAGCCTAGATCCTACTTAATAGCTAGATAGGTAACTAAAGGTTAAGATTAATAGATATAGCGGTCACTACTATTATAATAATTATCTATATAGTATAGGCCTAACTAGGGGTTATATTAGCCCTCTAACTAGATATAGATAGGGCCTTTAATAATATAGACTACCTAAGGTTTCTAGAAGTCCTCTAATATAAGCTCCTTTTCCCTATAGCCTATATATAACTTATAGAGTCCTTCTATTATAAACGAGAATAAAGGAGGCGGCCTATAGCGGCGGCCCGACCCCGATGACATAAGTGATTTAGAGCAATATAAGTAGAAGTCACGTGACTGCTTAGTAAGATCAGTTAGATCTATGCGCTTAGCACTAAGCACACTAAGCCACACAGAGCAGTAAGGATCACTAAGAGAACAGTAGAGAGCTAGATAAGTATATAAGGAATAGGAATTCTAGTAGCTAGACAGTCTAGATCTCTACTAATTAATCTAAGCAATAGTTTCACTATTAGGAATAACTTCCTAACAGTACTTACCGCGTGCTATAATAAACCGACTCATCTAGTATTAAGCCTACTTATATTTACCTAACTCACTTCCTAAGAAATAGACCCTTCTATAACTTAGAATAAGCCACTATTATATTTTAATTAGTCCTATTTAGTAAGTTACTTAAAACCTTAAGCAGCACTAACCTTTACGATGTCTACTATAAACGGCAACACCACTACCCTAGCCTAAGTTGTTGCGGTATAAGCCGAAACTATTAAGGAAATAAAACAATAGATAGAACATCTTATAAAACAGCTAGAGGAACTTAAAACTAATAAGGGAAAGAATAACCATAGCCGACCTAAGTTCCCTAAGCTAGAGAGCTATAATAGAACTAAAGGCGACATTAGGACCTTCTTAACCTAAGCTAAAGCCTACCTTAAGGTTAATAACAGTCTTAATACGGCTAAGAATTAAATTCTCTATATTAGAAACCTTCTAATAGGTAAGGCATTAGAATAGTAGGAGCTAACCCTTAAAGACTACCTTAACAACAGTCCTACGAATTAGAAAATAGAAACCGACGAAGCTTTTAAGGACTATAAGAAGTTTAAACAACTCCTTAAAAACACCTTTAGCGACCTAGACGAATTGCGTACCGCGACTTATAAACTTAAGTCACTTAAACAAACTAGATCCGCTTAGCACTACGCACAAGAATTCTAGCGGATCGCTACTAAACTTAAATAGGATGATAATAGCTAGATAGAACTATTCTATAATAGACTACGTAAAGATATAAAGGATAAAATCTTAAAACAGGATCGACCTAGAACTATTAAGGCATTTATTATAAACGCTATTAAGATCGATAATTAGAATTATGCCTAACGACTTAAACGCGGCGGAAAATAAAATAGGTTTTATAGAGTTAAGCATAATCAACCTAACATTAGTAAATGACAAGGAGGATCTATAGCGTATAGAACTTACCTAGGACCTATAGAACTCGACGCTACTTATAAAGAAAAAGGAAAGTGCTGAAACTATAGAAAAGCAGGGCACTTTATAAATAAATACTAAAGCCCTAAGAAACAATAGAAGCCCGTACCTAAAGGACGGAAACTTTAAGCCACTAATAGAGATAAACTACTAACTAGAAACATTAGCATAACTAATAGTAAAGACTACTTCTCTAAACTAGAAAGGAATTATTTCTTAGAGGAAAAATTAGATATAGTCTATGTTAAGAACGAAGATTAGGAACATAGAACTTAACCACTAGAGATCGGATTAATCGACTTATCTAACGCTTATAATCACATTTCACTCCTATAAGGACCTAAGCTACTAGAACATTGTCTAGTTAGTGCACTATTAACTAGCAAAGGGGACCTAGAACCTATTAGAGTCACGATTAGGGGAATAGACATTATAGACCCTTACGCTTTAATCGTAAGACTATATAAAGCAGAAGCACACCCTAATCCGCGACTTCGACTCCTTAGCGCATAACACCTAGCACTTAGCACCTAACATTAAGACCACGCTAGGATCTTATAGGCTTCGTGCTTATGCGATAATTATAGACGACACCTATAGAAGAAATTAGAATATAGGTAGTTTCTAAAGTTTATACTAGAATAGGGATACAGCCTATTCCTAGAAATAGATCTACGACACTAGATAATCTAGAAATATAATAAGAATAAACTTATACTATAGAAGTCTAAGAATAAATGTTATACTAAGGATAACAACGTATACACTATCTAAGCTATAACCTTATAATATAAGGACGGCGGAAATAGTGTTATAGTAAAAAATCCGCTTAGCCTAGATTCGATTAGTATAATAGGCAGGCGATCTAGACGCCGCCTACGCTCCTATACTCTAAAGGAACTAAGCATTTTTTAAACACTATAAGAGGTAAATTAATAGTTAGGAAAAGGCAGCCGTTAGAGCAACTAAGGCCTTTCTCTTAATAGAGATCTAATCGGTCTCTATATACCGTAAATATTAGCGGACATAAATATCTTATTATTAATATTATAATAGTAGGAAAAGAAACCTAGGCAATAATAGATAGTAGAGCATAAGGAAACTATATCTCGCTAAATCTTATTAATAGATTTAAATTGCACTAGAAAGATAAAGACAAGCCCTACCAACTTACGACTATAGAAGGAGGCGCAGTAAAGTATAGCTAAGGATAAGTAGAAATAGAGGTTACGCAGCTTCCTATCTATATATAAGGCATAAAACACTACGTTACATTAGACATCATAGTGATCTTAAGACATAACATAATATTAGGGATACCTTAGTTACGGGCGAGCAATCCTAGAGTCAACTAGAGAATAGGCCAACTTTAGTAGGATACACTAAGATATAATTATAATAATAAGAGCGGCCTAAAGAAGAGGGCACCTTAATTGAATTATAATAGGCCTCTAGGAATATATATAATCGCTAGAGAGCCTAAAGCTAATATAATAGAGATTCCTAAGGAATACTTAAAGTATAGTAAGCTGTTTAGCAGAGAGCTAGAAACAGGACTACTAGAGCATACACGCTAGGACTATAAGATCAAACTCTAGCCTAGTAAGGAACCTAAGTTCTATAAGACATATCCTTAGAACCCTAAGCAGGAGAAAGCACTTAAGGAGTATCTAAAGGAAAACCTATAAAAGGGATACATTAGACTATCTAAATCACTAGTAGGATACCTAATCCTATAGGTTCGAAAGAAAAACAGAGAATTACGACTATACGTTAATTATCGACAACTAAACAAGATTATAATCAAAAATCGATACCTATTACTACTAATAGTAGAAATTAGGGACAAACTAGGAAAAGCTAGTTAGTTTACCACCCTTAACCTTAAAGGGGCTTATAACCTTATTCGCATTGCGAAAGGTCATAAGTAGAAAACCGCTGTCTAAACTATAAAAGGACATTACAAATATTTAGTAATGCCCTTTAGACTTATAAATACACTAGCTATGTTTTAAACTATAATCGACAATATCTTATAAAGACAACTAGATAAATTCGTTGTTATCTACCTTAATAATATCCTTATCTACTCTAACACACTTAAGGAACATAAGAAACATATACATAAGGTACTATAAGTACTATAGGACAATAAGCTATTAGTCGAATTAAAGAAGTGTAGATTCTATTAGTAGAAAGTTAAATTTTTAGGATTTAAGATCTAACCTAGAAAAATAAGCATAAGCTAATTAAAGATATAGGCAATTAAAGAATAGCTAACACTAAAGACACTTAAAGAAGTTAGAGGATTTTTAGGATTTGCGAACTTTTACTAACGCTTTATACGAGACTACAGTAAAATTATAATACCACTTATAAACCTTATAAAGAAAGATTAAGACTTCTCCTAGACCAATATAGAAGAATAAGCGTTCTAGGAACTTAAGAGCAAAATTTTAGAAGAACTAGTCTTACTTATAGTAGACCTAGATAAACTATTCGAAGTTAAAATAGATGCCTTAGACTTTACTCTAGGCGGACAACTAGGACAATAAGATAAAGAAGGACGACTTTATCTAGTCGCCTTCCTCTTAAAGAAACTTTATAGACTAGAATTAAATTATAGCATTTATAATAAAGAACTTATAGTAATTATCGAAGCATTTAAGGAATAGAAACATTACCTTAAAGGAGCAAACTATAAGGTCAAGGTGTTTATAGACTATAAGAACCTAACCTTATTTATAACTATAAAGGATTTAAATAAACGTTAAATTAGATAGTATAAAACCCTTACGGATTATAATTTTAAAATCATATATAGAAGAGGATCTAAAAATAGAAGAGTAGACGCGCTTAGCTAAAGAGAGGATTTAAAATTAGAAGAACTAGTAGATAACGCACTACTATTACGCACTAATAAGGATAGGAACCTTATATTAGGCACCTAAGAGATTAATACAACCTAGTAAGCTACGCTAGATAATACATAGATGCGACGAATTATATTAAGCGTTAAAAACGATAAATACCTAAACAATTAGGAAACGAACCTGCATATTATAAAGAAAGGCGAGGCCTTCTTATACAACGAACGACAGTATGTTCCTAGTACACTTTAGAAACAACTCGTTAAGGAGATGCATAAACACCTATTATATAGACACTAGGGTGTAGGGAAGACAATTAATAGACTATAAAGATCATATAACTTCCTAGAAAGCAGGAAAATTATATAAATAATAATTAAGGAATGCGATATATATAATAAAGTAAAATTAGGATAATACGCGCTATATAGTAAATTATAACTAATACTACCACCTAAAAGAGTATAGTAAATAATAACTATAGACTTTATCGTTAAACTACTAAAGTCTAAAGAACTAATAATAGGAGTTAGCTATAATAGTATCCTAGTTATTATCGATAAACTTACGAAATATGCCTACTACATTCCTTATATAGAATCTAGTAATACTAAGGACTTAGCATATATAGTTTTTAAGATAATTATCGCTTAGCACGGTTTACTAATAAAACTAATATTAGATCGCAATAAGTTATTTACGTTAAACTTCTAGAAAAGTCTTATAGAAATTATAAAAATTAAGTAGAATCTATCTATAGCATTTTATCTATAAATAGATAGATAAACAGAAATCTTAAACTAGATACTTAAATAATACCTATGAAGCTATGTTAACTATTAATAGAATGATTAGGTAGAATAGCTACCTCTAGCATAATAGGCTTATAATAGCTTAGAAAACAAAAACATAAAAATATCACTATTTAGGGCAAACTATAGATTTAACCCTATAATCAAAACACACGCGGCATAAAATATACACGCACTAGTAGCTATAGCGCATATAGTAACTATTATAAACACATAAAAACATTTATAGAAAGAATAGATTTTCCTATAGAACTAAATAAAGCATTATATAGATAAAAAGAGATTATTAGCGCTAATCCTAGAGGAGGGGCATAAAGTATACCTTATCTATAAAAACATTAAAACAAAACGACCTAGCGATAAACTTAACTAGAAGAAAATAGGACTATTTATTATTAAATAAAAACTATTAAACACTAACTATAAACTATTATTACTAGAAGGGATAAAAATACATCCTATATTCTATATTTTATTACTAGAGAAAGCACTAGGTAGTGCTATGATCGCTATAAAAATTATAGTAGAAAACATAAATAAGTATAAAGTAGAAAGGATCCTTAAGGCATAAGGAAGCATTAAAAATCGTCATTATCCTATTAAGTAGAAAAACTACCCTAACTCTAAAAACACCTAGGAACTAATTAAAAACCTAACGAACTGCCTAGAACTATTTAAGCAGTTTTAACGCTAAATAAAGACTTATCCTATAAGGAATTAAAATCTAAAGCGACTATTAATCCTAAGGACTTATCTAAACTATCTAACGTAAGAGCTTCCTAATAAAGCATATAGGACTAAGTCTCTATATGCTTATCTAACTTTTTAGAAATATCGATCTCCTCTTATTAAGCCTACGTAAGGGCGGAATATATAGTAGCAGTAGCTATAGCTAAACGACCTACTTCCTATCGTTTACGTTAAGCGTCCTCGCGAAGTTTTAATTTTTAGGATTTAATGCGATTAAACTCCGCGGCTAAAAAATTTCTATTATACACTTTTTTATTCTAACGGACATAGGCGGAACACTTAGCATAACCCTTAAGTATAAAGCAGAGGAGACCCCTCTTATAATAAGGTGTACAACCCTCTATATTAAATAACTAATAGCTAATAGTTTTAATGTAGATAGCGAGATCTTTACGACGCTAAGTAGAAGAACAGTACGACTTTCTAACGCGTGCGTTAGACATAGTAAGGCATAGTAGAAAGAAATAATAAAAGAGGAAAAATTACCTACCTATAAACAAGGGCCCGCTTAATAGGCCTTAAGATAAGACTATAAAAGGAGGGGTATAATATTATAAATAAGAATAAAAGAGGCGGCCTATAGCGGCGGCCTAACCCTAATGACATAAGTGATTTAGAGCAACATAAGTAGAAGTCACGTAACTACTTAGTAAGATCAGTTAGATCTATGCGCTTAGCACTAAGCACACTAAGCCACATAGAGTAGTAAGGATCACTAAGAGAATAGTAGAGAGCTAAATAAGTATATAAGGAATAGGAATTCTAGTAGCTAGATAGTCTAGATCTCTACTAATTAATCTAAGCAATAGTTTCACTATTAGGAATAACTTCCTAACGGTACTTACTACGTGCTACGATAAACCGACTCATCTAGTATTAAGCCTACTTATATTTGCCTAACTCACTTCCTAAGAAACAGACCCTTCTATGACTTAGAATAAGCCACCGTTATACCTTCTTAGAAGATAGGTTAACCTAGCTCTATATTAATAGAGAATCGACCCTAGCTATCACTATCTAACGTAGAGTCCTCTAAGGCTCCCCCCTCTCCTTAATCCTCTTTATCCTATTTATTACCTCCCTCTACTACGCCCTTAATTTAGTCCTAGGGCTAGCCCTAGTTAGGTTTATAGATAATATAAACGTCCTAAGTATAGCTAAAAACACTACCTTAGCCTACCTTTAGCTAATATAGGCCTAGGAGATATATAAAGAATAGTCTACTTATAACTACCTAGCCTTCTTAGCTAAGACGTTAACGCTTATAAATTTCTTATTCTATTATAAAGATATATAGCGCCTACTATAGCTATATAATAGCTATATAGACCTCCCCCTAGTAAAGGAAATACGCGTTCTTAGAGTATAGCTTATACCTTAACTAGGCTAGATAGCCTATATAAAGAAGACCGCTTAGAAAGGGGAACTAGCCCTATTGGCCCTATAAAGATCTATAGGAAAGTCATAAGGTCCCTAAGCTAGGGCCGCGATCTCCTTCTATAAAGGAGCTATTTAACTATAGCTAATATACGGCCTAATAGCCTAGCACACCCTATCCGACCGCGGCTTAGGCCCGGCCTAAGCCCTAGTAGGACTCTAGTCGCAATGCCTATAGACCGCCCTAGGCGCCTTCTAAACTACCCTAGCTTACTATATTAAAATAGAAGTAGGCGTACTACTACTTAACCTCTTCTATACTATTTAGAAGTAGCGCTCTATTAATCGCTAGAAAGCTAATAGGAGTATAACTTAGCTCTATACTACCTACGCTTAGGTTATAAAGATCCTCCCTCTAACATAATAGTAGTAGTAGAAGCTACGCTAACCTCTACCCCCCCCTTATACTACCTATATCTAAACCTCCTAGTTAAGCAGAATATAGCTACGTCCTAGACCTAACTAGAGGCCGACTCTTAGTTAAGAGATAAATAGCACACTTAATAGGAAGCTTTAGAATTAACTTAGCTCTAAGCTAGGCGTAGATAGAGAGTACTCCCTACCTATAGGCCTCCCTAGATAAGACCTAAAAAGGCTTAGAAAGTCTTTATAGGACGCCCTATAACACCTTAGCTCTCTTTTTATATAGCTATAGATAGGAAATATCGGCCTTAACGGCTTCCTCTAGGACTAGCGCGTCCCTAGTATAGACTTAGAATAGTGCTAATATAGTCGCGATAGGGAAGACCCTTTCTATATACTACTTAACTATCTACTACTTTCCCTTTATAAGGCTAGCTCGCACCTAGCATAGGATCGACGTAATATCGCTATAGCCCTTAATTCCCTACTAGGACTTAGCCTTATAAAGAAGCTTTTTAACTCCTATTATCTCTCCTACCTCTACGACGCTATGCTCTTATGCCTACCCCCTACCCTTATAAGAGCCCCCTAGATAGGGCTATAAAGTAGGCCTAGGCCTAAGGCCGTAACGCTACTAATATAGGCCTGCCCTAGACTATCTACTAATAATAGCTATATACTTCTTAATCTCCTTACCTTTACCTTACTACTACGCCCCCCCCTCTACCTTTTTAACCTTACTAACCGCCTATAGTAACTTAACCTACTTTTATGCCCCTACGACTACTAGCCTAAGCTAACCCTGCTATAGGCCTAGGTCGCCCTAAGTGCGGCCCTACCCCTCGCCTGCTCTATACTATTACGCCTATAACGCGGCCCTATCTTAGGCCTAAAACGATCCTAGGAAATCTCTCTTATTAATAAAATTAGGCCTAACTCGCCCCTAAACTATCCTTACTATAGTATTATATAAGGCCTAGACTAGACTAAAAATAAAAGAAAATTTAAAGTAAAAGAGACGACTTAGGACTATATTAGCCCTAGCTATATACTACCTTAGCCTTAACCCTACTCCTTCTCTATCTCTACTAACTTCTCTAACTTAGACCTACTCTAGTCCTACTTTACTAACGCCTTAAGCAACTTATTAAGCTTATAGCTATTAGCCTATATCGCTAATATAAGCCTATTAAGGGCCTATATTAGGGCTAGATCGGCCCTACCTATTAAAATAATAGCTAATAATAAAGGCATAGCCCCTAATATAGACCTAGTGCTAGCCTAGGCTAAGCCTACTATGCTCCTATAGTAAGCCTAAGCACTAAGCGCTTTATTAATAAGACGCCTAAACTCTATATTAATAGTAAAGTCTATATAGACCTTACTATAGGCCTAAGCATACTTTACGATAGCTCTAGCTACCGCCCTTACCCCCTCTAGTAACTATATAGGTTAGTAGTAGGTATAATATAGGCCTAATATAGGTTTACTTACTATTTAGTATATCTAATGCTTCCTCTTATACTCTAGGCATATCTTAGAACGCGCTACTAGTTAGGGTTAGTATAGGCCTAGCGTAAGGGCGGATTAGGGTTAATATAAACCCTTCTAATTAAAATAAGTTATTTTACTAGCTTCTATCTAGCTAATACACTATAAATAGGGTAGGGCCTAAATAGGGCCTGCTTTAAGGTTAGCTAGGAGCTAACATAGCGCTAGGACCTTAGTACTAGGCGTTATAGCACGCTTAAGGACGGGCGGGGGCATAGGTAAGGCCATAGCGGCCGTAGGCTCTTAGACTAGGCGACTTTAATAAGGAGCCTATATAGGGTTAGCATAGGACTACGTCGGGCCTAGGTTAGGTACGCACTATAATTAAAATTTTATAAAAAATTTTAAAAAAAAAACGATTTTATAGGATAGGATTTAATATAGACACTATATAGGGTTAGCATAGATCTAACTTAGTCCTATTGCTTATCTTCTTAATCCTAGCTATATTTAACGCTCCCTATAGCTATAATATAGGGCGCGCCTACTCCTAGGTCGGCTAGAACACGCCTTATAGGCGAGCGTAATTATAAGAGGAAGAATAAGGGGGGGGGATATATGCTCTAGTATTATTAGAGGAAAGAAAAGGCTTAGAAGTAGGGAGGCGTAAGGGATTTATCTTATATAGCAGCTTAGACTACTAGGCACACTAGCTGCCTATAAATATAAGTATTATAAAAACCTTTATTATTATAAGCGCTCTTAACCTTTATCTAATAAAGTGTATATAATTATAGTATTTAAGCGGCTCCTACCTATACCTAATTTAGACCTAACCTATACCTATTATTATACTGCCCTACTAGATAATAATAAAAAGAGCGTATAATAATCCCTCTTTATATACTAATATAGGCACTCCTAAAAGCTATACCTACTAAAGTATATTAAACCTATTATAAGCCTAATTTAAACCTAAATCAACTACTATTAAACTAATTACCCCCTACCCTCCCCTTACTCTTTGCCCCTACCCTATGCTCCTTTATATCTCCCTCCCTTTTATTACCTTTCTTCTCTCCCTTTATTCCCTTTACCCCCTTTTATTTTTTTTTTTATTATAGTTGCTTTAACCTACGCTTAAGCGTAAACGCGTATTAACCGCATAGAGGCCCTAACTTATTACCGACCCTTCCCTATAACTAATAAAAGGAAGGTTTTCCTCTAGGTGCCCTAGTTTTTCCTCCCTTTAATATCTCTATTTAGAAGTTCTTAATAGACTTATAGTCTAAGTAGTGTATTAATCTATTCTATTCTATATAAAATATAAATAATAATACTACTAACTAAATATATACTAATATTAATAGAATTATTACCTAGCTTAATAAAGTTAATATAGCAATTTAAAGTTTTAAAGATAATAAAAAAAGTAAAACTAATAAGTTAATAAAGTAGGAAAGACATTTATACTAGGCACTAAAAATACTAGAAAACATAACTATATAGAGGATAAAATAGATCTAGCGCTAGGGATAAATAAAAAACCTAAACTATTATTAAAAATAAAGATTAAGAAACCTATACCTCTAAAAAACAACTACTTTAATCTTTAATATTCTTTATTCTATAGTCATACCTATTAGTTTATAGGCCAACTTTATTTATTTTTTTATTTTTTTAAGCACTAATATTTTTTTTACTTTTTATTCTACTAATTATAGTAATAAAATCACCTAGTTAGGCTATACTATAGCTTACTTTTATTTATTAGATTTATTAGTGTATTTTATTTTAGTTATATTTTTCTCCTTATTTTAAATTCTTATATAATTTTTTTATATATAGTTATTTCTTACTATAAGTTGAAGGTTTTATAATATAAATATTACTATTTCTTTAGTTAAAAGAAAAGGCACTTATTATATATTATAATAGATATTATTTCTAGCGCTTTACTAGCTAGAATAAATAATTTATAAAGAACTTTATAGAAAAGATAAGAATTTATAACCTTTTATTTCTAACCTAACTATAGATACTTTAGATATAATATTATCCTACTAGTTATTTACTTAGCTAAAAGTAAAGGCTTATATAATATTTATTTAGATAAATATATAGTCTCTTTTAATAACTTTATTAAAATAACTAAAGGCACTAATAAGTATCTAATACTCCTTAGTAGCCTCCCTAGCTTATAACTAATAGGCTATTATTAAGATATAACTTTAATAGTTAATAGTAGTACTAAAGGTATATAGGGAAGTATAGTAGCGTAGATATATAAGAATATACCTACTATAGAAGGAGGAAAATTAAAGATAAAGTAGTTAAGAGAGATTAAAAGAATTAAATAAATTAAGTAAGTAAGAAGTATAAATAAAAAGAGGAAGAATGCTTATTTATTATAGCTATAGTAAAAGAAAATAGCTATTCTTTATATATTTAAGTCGCTAATTTACTTTTTCTTACTTTTTATATTATATAGGCTATGATATATAAGCTAGGAAGACTACTAGGGAGGCTTAAGAGGCCTATATAGCTTCCCTATATATACTACCTTACTACTTTATAATAACTTAGAAACCGCTAGTCTAAGTTAGATAATTTATATACTATAAGATAGCTTAGAATTTATATATTCTAATAATCTTAAAATTAAGTTATATAACTAAGAATTAAGTTATTATAGCTTAGTTAAAGACTAAGACTATTTTTATATTATAATATAATTAATTTCTTTATAGCTATATAATATAAAAAGTAAGGAAAAGTAGATTAGCTACTTAAATATATAAGGACTAGATATTTTCTCTTACTATAGTAATAATAAATAAATATGTTTTCTTTTTTAATCTATACTTTTTACTTACTTAATTCACTTAATTCCTCTCTTAACTATTTTACCTTTAACTTTCCTACCTCTATAGTAAATATATTTTTATATACCTATATTACCATACTTCCTTATATATCGTTAGTACTTCTATTAACTATTAAAGTTATATACCTTAATATATAGATATATATATTTTAATATTTTTCTTTATGTCTTATAGTAAATATTATATTATATAATAGTTCTAGATTTTTATTTATATTTTTTCAAAGCTATAAATATAGAATATATTATTAAGAAAACATTTATATTAATAAAAAAGTTTTTTTATATAATAAATTACTTATTTATAATATCTAATACTTAATCAAGCATTAATAAAAGTTTAATTATAAAATATTTAGGCTATGTAAAAGCTGTTTTATAAATAAGATTAAAATTCTATAACTATACATAGACCAGGCTGACTTCTAGCTAAGAAATAGTACCTGTAAAAGTAAATCAGCCGTGGAAAAGGCACCGTGCTATAAGTGAAGCTAGTTTACTTGACCATTCGTGAATACTTGTGCGTCTTCGAACTTGGTACTGGTCTTCTCGGTAGATTGACTGCCCGGCGTATAGCCGGTGTCACTCGCATCAACATAGCTATCGACACCATCGCCACCACGCGGAAAACCCTTCACAAAAGCCTTATGAAACTTCAACGCTTTATACAATTCACTTTGGGGAATGTTGTTCAAAAAGACACATTTTCCTAAAGGGCTGATTGGCACCGCAGCTCGAAGTAAGCCGTTTCGTGTCTTCAAAATTGCTGCTGTAGCTTTAGTAAGGAGTTTTTCGTTGAAATCCACGTGATCAACCGCTAGTCCGGCTCTCGAAAATAGCCTCAGTAGACGTAAATGATCTATGGCTGACAGTTTGCCGAGAATGTGACTCAAAGTTGCAGAGTAAGCCATGTCAATGGAGATGGCATGACCGTGACGTAGCGGAGGGTCTGGCACGAGTTCATGAGTCGGAGACCATCTATATTGAAAAGTCAGATTGTGAAGTCATGATAGATGAAGAAACTTTCTCATACGTGTGACCGTAGGCGATAACTCGATCAAGCATCAACTCATGTAAGTTTGGAGTTTCAAGTTTCAGCATTTCATGAATGCCGGCGTAGCAAATCCTATCTGACACTTGTTTGATGGAATTGTCGCCAGATTTGAGCCTACCAAATGCTGTGCTAATGATGTCCTCACAGAATTGGTCGAGTAAGTCTAGCGTTTTGTCATGTGCACAAGACGATATTTTGATCAACTCCGCAAGCCCATTACGGATCTGCGCTTCAGGGAGGGTCTTCAAGAATCCAAAATCGAGAAACGTTTTGATGGGTGCATGATAAGCCCCGAGTCGATTCTTATAATCTCCATAGTTGACGGCGACTTTAATAGAGATAGAAGCGTCTATAAGTCCGATAACCGTAGTAGGTATACGAATATAACTCGTGTTCCGACGATATATGGCGCAAGCAAAACTACTGAGGTTAGAAAATTACTTGATGGTAGTCATGTTAGAAGTTGCGCTCGCTCGCTCACCCGGCGACATCAGTGACAAGTCCGCCCCCCACGACCAAAATAGGTTCCTTGCGAAACACACCGAAATCGACCATAGAGTCCACGATACGCAGCATCGTATCTACACTTTTTGCTTTCTCCCCAATCCTAGTTTTGTGTACCCTGAGCTCAATATTGTAGTGCTCAAAATAGCTTTGGATCTGCTTGCCATATAGGCTGTCAATATTAAAATCCATGATAGCCAGGCAACGATTCCAAGCCTCATAACATGCTGCCAACTGAGGATTCTCGATATGGAACACGCCGTCAAGAAATTCAAAGTCATATTGAATCTTCTCATAGCCACACACCGCAAAACCGTTGCTGGTGAGCTCCACTGTCGCCTTGAGGTCGGACATGGTTCCACGTGAGGCAACACTTTTTTACACGTATGGCAAGACGATTGGAAAATGATAAATGTTTAATGAAGGAGTATTATAAATAATGAAAGAGCTCTTCTATTTGTATTCGGGAAAACTTCAGAAGCAAAAATTGAAGTCTGACGTGGTCAATCCCTGGCCGTAAATCTGAATTTGAACTCGCCGTGACTCGGCACTTAGTAACTCTAATTTTCTCATTGAAATCAAGGAACTTGATAGCTGCATGCAAATCTTACCTTTTCATACTCGGTCTTGTTTGTTGAAACACTAACGCACGTCGGTGCTTTACATGAATATTATCAGCCGATGCAAGATAGGGTAATATCGGATAAACTTGTCTGACGCTACGCGGCAGAAAAATCTCGCAAAGTAGCATCAATGCAAGTGTACTTGTCATTGATTTTTGCGTGATGTAAAGTATTTATCCATGCATTGGTGATAGCGCCACGTGATGATGAGATGCTGACGCACTTGTATTAATGGAGAGAATTGGAAAACACAGCGATGTTTGACCGTGCCAATGCTACAGTCGCAGTGCATGAATTCGTCATTCGTATTAATCTACCGGCTAAGCCGTGCTTAAGCGACAGTGAGGTCGCATCTACAAAAGGCCGACCCCAGAGCTTACGGAAGGCTTTTGACCTTGGTTGGGGAGTTGTTACCAGGATCTCCAGGCATAGTTTCGGAATTTTCCGAGCCTCAACTGCGTGAGAAGTTGTCTACGTCTTGTAATCGTATATAAACAATGACAAAAAAAAAATTCGACCGGACAATGGCATATTGCGAGCAGGAACAGGTTTATTATGACGATGGCAGAGAGGAGGCACTTTTACAATATGTCATGTCGCGACCAGATATAGACAAGTTGAAGGGCTCTCCCGAGAGAGTTCTTGGGGCCATTGATGAGTTCGGTCGGCGAGAAAAATATTTGATGAATATCGGTGCCGAAAAGGGGTCTCATATCATTGAACTAATTCATCAGACGCGCCCAGAGATTATGGTGAGATGAGGCTTGAAGAGTTTGACTGCGGCCCTCGCTAACAACTTTTACAGGTCGAAATAGGCGCTTACGTTGCATACTCTGCCATACTCTTCGGCAGCCAAGTGCGATCTGTCGGTGGCTGCAAGTATATTTGCCTCGAAAGCAGTGCCAAATTTGCTTCCATAGCACGTTCGATGATCGATCTCGCCGGCCTCGAGCGCTTTATTACAGTGATAGAAGGGCCGAGTCACGACTCACTTTATCAATTACACTCATCAGGACAGCTATCTACGATTAACTTCTTGTTTCTTGACCACCACAAGCCGTCTTACCTCCCTGATCTCAAGCTATGTGAGCAGTTGGAGTTCATTAAAGAGGGAACTGTGATCGTGGCAGACAATGTGATAAAACCCGGTAATCCGCTGTATCTGGAATACGTCAGAAGCGATGTTGGCGGTAAAATGCGCACAGTTGCCGGCGAGCCTGATGTGTCCTCACCCGTGGGTAATCCACAGATTGTGTATCAAAGCAGGCTCATACATAGTTTTGAGCCTACTGGCGTTCCCGTTAGTTGAAATCTGGCTTGAGCTTTCTTGAAGACTTGCTAAACGACCCTAGGATGGCATCGAAATAACGGCATGCATGGACGTTAATGGGCACTGAATTGGCGCATTAGTAGTGGATTTCCGGATTAATGTTGTGATCAATATGAGACTAACCCTCGGATGGCGCTTTAGCTCCGCTATTTCTCCGGGTTTCGGCATACATTGTAGATTGGACAAGGCTGATACTATGACGTCTTTCATTTTAGGATGATTAGTACATCTTGACTGCAATTCCGCCTCACCATAGAGGCATAACAAATTCATGTTGTTATCCACATTCTACAGCAGAGCGTGAGAAAATGAAGCAATCATACAGCAAACACGTTTTTCAGAACGGTTTCCTCTTCTGCCTTTGCCTGTTTTTTGGCCCAGTCACTACTACCATGATGTTTGTACTCTGTATTTATCGTTTCATTTTCATTCCCACGCCACAAATCAAGCCGTCGCTCAACAGAAAAAAAATTCTCGTTACAGGAGTTTCAATGTCAAAAGGCCTAGCCATCGCACGTTTGATGCATCAAGTTGGGCATGATGTGATTGGCGCTGACGTCCATATTTTATCATGTGGCCGTGTATCGCGTGCAATCAAAAGATATTATACGCTTCCGCTTCCCGAACCAGATGCCATCTCCCAGGCTGGAATAAACCACCGGTATGTGGGACAACTCTTTCAAATAATTAAACATGAGAACATCGATCTCTGGATTTCAGTGTCCGGGGTTGCCTCCGTCCTTCAGGATTCGCTGGCGAAGGAAGTTATCGAAAGTCTGACAAACACAAAAGTTGTCCACTTCAACGCTCGTGACGTAACAATTCTCGATGGCAAAGATACGTTCATGACGAAAGTACGTGAGCTTGGCCTTCCAGCACCGACGAGTCGAAAAATAGAAAGCAAGACTGCAATGCTCGAATTTCTCCGGGAATACAGTGGCTTGACTGCTAGACCGGGGAGCACCCGTTTCCTTATGAAACCAATTGGAATAGTTGATTCGGTGCGCATCGACATGCCATTACTACCTTTAGACACGGAAGAAATGACAAGGGCACGCATTAACTCGCTTAACTTTGGCAGGGGCGCTTCATTTCTCGCGCAAGAATATCTCGCAGGGCAAGAGTTCTGCGCGCACTCTCTTGTCGTTGAGGGACAGGTCAAAGCTTTCGTGGCGTGCCCGTCATCGGACCTTCTGATGCACTACACGTCCCTGCCGGAAACCTCGAAACTCTTTCAAACAATGCTAGATTTCACGACGGTAGTTGCGAGCGATGGTGGGACAGGGTTTACAGGCCATTTAAGTTTCGATTTTATAGCGGTTGAGGTCCATAACAAAGGCAATACCAGCGATACAGGCTGCAGGGCGGGAGAATCCGTTACGATATATCCGATCGAATGCAATCCTCGGGCGCATACAGCTGTGGTCCTATTTCGCGAAACACCAGAACTGGCAGATTGCTACCTCTCCGTCATCCAGCCAACGGACGAAAATACCAATGGCGTGCTGCATCCCCGGTTCAACCACTCTTACTACTGGATAGGACAAGACATCGTAGAAAATCTGTTTCGCCCAGTTTACCGAATGCTTCAGTGTCGGAAGTTCAATGCAATAATTATGGCGGGACACTTCTCAAATTTTGCGACACATCTGATGTACTGGAAAGATGGTATCTTTGAATTTTGGGACCCATGGCCATTTTGGTGGCTCTACAATGTCCAATGGCCGGTGCGATTCTTGATGTGCTTGATCCATGGGCGGAAATGGGGAAAGGCGAATGCTAGTACGGGGAGATTGTATGAGAGTGAGTAGCCTCAACATCGCTAAGCTACTGTAGCTGCTCAGCATTCATACATTCGTGATGATACTTAAGAAAAAAGTATATAAAAGTGTATTTGTATATACGTAGCACTTCTGGTCGCATGGTATCGTTTTTGACAAAGATCCGCCAATTTTTGACAGTCACTACAATATTACCCGACGGTCTTGCTATTAATCTAAGTTATGACTTAACACCTCCACTATCTTGACTCCAGGTGTACGGTGCGTCGCAGCTGGTCATCAATTAGACTAGTCTCCGCCTATCCAATCGGGCTAGTATGGGTATTCGGGCCGTTGCGTCTTGAAAGCGAACCCTTACGGCGAAGGAGCAAGAGTAGATACTACCAAGACTATTAATAAATGATTCAACAGAAATCATCAAGACTACCGGGCGGGGACATCACAAAGATGATATTCCGTATGATTATTTCGTGACGTCATGGGAGTTCATGATGTAGATAAGCAAAGCATAAATGCATTCCCGTGGGCCGCTATCGGGTTTTTTTAAAGAGTTTCTAGATTACTTCTAGCTTTTTAAGATCTTAGTTCTAACCTTTGCTTATTTACTTTTTAGTTATTTATAACTAAACTAAAAGTTTCTAAGCTATTAGTAAGCTACTAAGTTTTAAAATTATAAATATAAAATAAAAATATTATATATAATATATTTTTTATTTATATAATTATTATTATTATATTTTCTTAGCTATTCTTAGCTCTTAGAACTTTTTAAAATAATATAAAGAAAAACTAGAACACCTATAGTAACGTATTATATAAAATATAGTAAAATATTATATTAGATATAATATATTATTTAGATTATATTAAAGTATAATAACTTTAGTAGTTAATAGTAGTACTAAAGGTATATAGAGAAGTATAGTAGCATAGGTATAATAGAATATACCTACTAAAGAAGGAGGAAAGTTAAAGGTAAAGTAGTTAAGAGAGGAATATATAAATTAAATAAATAAGAAGTATAGATATAAAGAGGAAGAAATATTTATTTATTATTATTATAGTAAAAAGAAATAGCTATTCTTTATATATTTAAGTAGCTAATCTATTTTTCCTTACTTTTTATATTATATAGCCTATTATATATAAGCTAAGGAGGCTGCTAGAGAGGCTAGGGAGGCCTATACAGCTTCCCTATATATACTACTTTAACACTCTATTATAACTTAGGATCTACTAGTCTAAATTAGGTAATTTATATATTATTAAATAGCTTAGAAATAGAGCATTCTAATATCCCTAAATTTAGGTTAAATACTTAAGAATGAACTTATTAAGGCTTAGTTAAAGACTAAAACTATTTTTATATTATAATATAATTACTTCCTTTATAGCCTTTATTAAAGAGTATTAGTTTATGCTATTATATAGTTATAACTTATCTCTTTAGAGCTTACTTAGGATAAAATAGCTTATAGCTTAAAAACCTAGTATATAGCGACTTAAGCTATTTTAGCTATAAAGTCGTTTATAGGAAAAACGCTATTTTTAAGTAAAAACCTATTTTCTTTAGGGAAATAGCTATTTTTTACTAGTTAAAACCCTATAAAGAGAATAAAATCTTTATAGTTATAAGTTCTTTTATATTAATAGTAGGTAAATATATCTTTTTAGCTAAAGCCTTTATAGTTATTATACTAGGTTAGAAGCCTATTTTTTAGGCTATAAAAATCCTAGTTCTTATAGGAAAAATACTCTTAAAGGCATTAAAAAGTTATAAACTATAAAGGAAGCAATTACATTATAATATAAAAATAGTCTTAGTCTTTAACTAAGCCTTAACAACTTAATTCTTAAGTATATAACCTAATCTTAATATTATTAAAAGTTTATAATTCTAAGCTATCTAATAGTATATAAATTACCTAGTTTAGACTAGCGGTTCCTAGGTTATTATAGAGTGTTAAGGTAGTGTATATAGGGAAGCTATATAGGCCTCCCTAGCCTCCCTATTATATATTATAATAGGCGTTATTTCTAATGCCTTACTAGTTAGAATAAATAGTCTATAAGGAACTTTAGAAGAGAGATAAGAATTTACTACCTTTTATTTCTAACTAGACTATAGTTATTTTAGACATAATATTATCCTAGTAGTTGTTTATTTAGCTAAGAGTAGAGGCTTATCTAGCGCTAGTTTAGATAAGTATATAGTCTCTTTTAATAATAGAGTTAAGAGAACTAAGGGCCCTAAATAGTGCCTAACACTCCCTAGCAGCCCTAGGAACCACCCTAGCTTATATATAATAGGCTATATAATATAAAAAGTAAGGAAAAGTAGATTAGCTACTTAAATATATAAAGACTAGCTATTTTCTCTTACTATAGTAATAATAAATAAGTATTCTTTCTTCTTTTATCTATACTTCTTACTTACTTAATTCTCTTAATTCCTTTAATTCTCTTAACTTCCTACCTTTAATTTTCCTCCCTCTATAGTAGGTACTTCCTTATATACCTATGCTACTATACTTCCCTATATACCTTTAGTACTACTATTAACTATTAAAGTTATATACTTTAATAGGTTATAAGCCTAGAGTTATTATAGTATCTAGGTATACTTTTCGCCTCCTTTATTATAAGTTTTTAACTAATTTTAATAATTCCTTCTCTTATATAACCCTATGTTATATAACTAGGGCTATATAAGCCCTATATTCGACCTATATTACTCTAGACCTACTTTTAATAACATCCTAACCTTAATTCGTTTCCTAGAGATATTATAAAGACTTTCTAAGTCTTTTAGCTTATCTTTAACTGTTTCTTTTTCTATAGAAGCTATATATATATAAAGCTCTCTCTTCTAACTAGTAGTAGAAGACCTATTATTATAGGAAGCCTACCTTATATATATTCTTTTATTTAAAAAGGATATAAAGTTAAGAGGAAAATATAGACTTTATTTTACCTTCTATTATATATTCTTCTATTTAAAAGGAATTCCTTTCTATATAGAGGTCTATAGTTAATAGAAAGATAAAGGAAAAGAGTGATTTCTTTTATATTCCTTCTATATAGCTATAGAGACCTATATAGGTCTTTATACTATATATCTTCTATTATTTCTAGAAAAATCTAGGAGAATTAGAAAAATAGTAGAAGAAAAGGATAAACTTTTTATACTATCTAGCTATCTTAATCATCTATTATAGGCTGTTAGAAAAGGAGCCCTACTTAAAAAGGCAAGGAAGAAATAATTAAAAGATTAAAAACCTATACTATAAGCAACTAACACTATACCTTTTATATGCAATATAGGGGCTATAACGCATATTATATCTAGGCTAGACCTACTTTCTAGTATTAGAAAGGTTAATAGAAAAGTAAAGTAAGGCAATGCTTTATTACTATTAGTAAAATATAAAGGAAATCTAATATTTCGATTTCCTAATAAAAAGGAAGAATTTCTATTAAAAGACGTTCTATATATACCTTACCTAGGGGTAAATATACTAAGTTAGAGCAATTTAGACCTAGTAATAACCTATAAAGGCAACTATATTATACTCTATAATAAAGAGGGAACTAAGTTAGCTAAAGGAAAGTAAATAAAAGGTCTATATCTAATAGACCTAATAATCCTTAGAAAGAAAATCAAAGAAGCTTATTATAGCTTGATTTTCTTTCTAGAAAAAGAATAAAATAATAAGCTATATAAGTAGTATTTACGCCTAGGCTATATTAGCTTAAAAGTCTTATTAAAAAGACTTAGAAAGTCTAAAATAGATTTTTTCTATATATAATTAGATAAAGAATCTATACTTAGGTGTAAAAATTATATAAAAGTAAAACTAACTAATAAAGTTAGTTAAAAATCTAATAGTTATTATAACTATTTAGATAAAGTGTCTATAGATATATAAGGACCTTTAAAGGTACCTACTTATAATGGTTTTTAGTATTTTATTACCTTTATAGACTATTTTTCCTAATATATTACTATCTATTTACTTAGGCATAAGTTAGAAGCCTTAGAGAAATTTAAGGAATATAAAGCTAGTATAGAGAATAATAACTCTAATACTAGAATAAAGTAGGTCTATTTAGATAATACTAAGGAATTTATATATTTCTTAATGCTATTTTGCCTAGAAAAAGGCATAACTTATAATACTAGTCCTCCTTTTATTAAAGAGCCTAATGGCCTAGTAGAAAGAACTAATTGGACCTTACTAGAAAAAACTAGGTCCCTATTATATATAGCTAATCTACCCTTATATCTATAGTAAGAAACATTAGAAACGGCTATTTAATTATATAATATAATACTATATTCTTCTTTAAAAGGAAATAAAGCTCCTTTAGAGTTAAAAAAAAATATGTCTATTTATAAAGAAATACTAAGTAAAATAAAAACATTTAGTTCTACTATTTATTATAAAAATAAGAACCCTAGCTCTAAGCTAGAAATAAAAGCCTTTAAAGGTATAATAATAGGTTATCTACCTAATGTCTATAAGGTATAGAGTCCTACTAAAAGAAAGGTAGAGATTTTATAAAATATAACTATTCTATAGAATACTTTACTAGAATTTAATAAAAAGAATAATTCCTTTAATTTTAATACTATTCCTACTAAGGAAAATAGTATAATCAATATGCCTAGAAGCCTAAGGAGCTCTAGGGGGGATAATAGTCTAGAAAAGATTAATAATAGCCTAGAAAATCAGGCAAACAATATACCTAGAGAGCCCCTAGAGGCTTCTAGGGCTAAAAAGAGCATAATAGTAAAAATATCTAGAAAGCTACTGAATAATAATAAGTATATATAATACCCTTCTATACTATATATAAAAGAACTTAATCTTATAACTATAATAGCTCTTTTAGACCCTACTTTTTATAATAAAGCTATTAGTAGCTTAAAAGCTAGCGAGTAGAAGTTAGCTATATAATAAGAAGTAGATATACTATATAAATAAGACACTTAGGCACTACTTCCTAAGCCTAGGAATAGAGAATCCTTAGGGGGACGCTAGATTTATAAAATAAAGACTAATAATAATAATTACCTTATTAAATATAAGGCTAGGTAGGTAGTTAGGGGTTTTTAATAGGTTTATAACCTAGATTATAAAGATACCTTTACTACTATAGCTAGACCTAAATCTATAAAGATTTTCTTAATACTAGCTATATATAATAACTAGTTTATTAGGCAATTTAACGTTAAGTTAGCCTTTATACACACTAAAATAGACTAAGAAGTCTATATAAGCCTTCCTAGGGGATACGAAGACTATATACTAGAAAAACTAGCTAAAAAGTTAGGAAAACCCTTAGATAGAGCAAAGAGCAGGGCCTATATAGCTAAGCTAGAAAAGGCACTATATAGTCTAAAATAAAGCCCTAGACTATAGTATTTATACCTATCTAATAAGCTAGAAAGCTTAGGGTTTAAGTCTATACCTATAGATAAGGGTATATTTATATATAATAGGCTAGAAATAGCCTTCATACTATATATTAATAGTATAATATTTATAGGTCCTAACATAGAAAGCCTATAAAAAAAGATTATTATACCCCTAAATAAAGATATATTAGTCTAAGACCTAGGGGAAGCTAAAGACTTTCTAGGAATAAATATAACTATAAATAGAAAGGAGAAAATCCTATATATTTCCTAGTAAAAATACCTTTATAATAAAATAAAGGAATATAATAAATAAGCTATAGGGACTACTAATACTCTACTATTAATAGGTATTAAGCTTAAGAAGTCATCTAAAGAGGCTTCTAAAGAGGACATATTAAGATATTAATAAGAGATCGGCTCTTTATTATATCTAGCCTTAAAAAAAAGACTAGATATAGCTTATACTATTATAACCTATAGTCGATTTACTTCTAAGCCTAATAAGTCCTACTTTTCGGCCCTAGAGACTATATAGAAATATTTAAATAAGTATTCTAACTTAGTTCTATACTATAACTATAATTTCCCTATTAAGTATAACTTTATAAAGGGATATACTAATGCTAGTTAGGCTATAGATCTTAACGATTAAAAATTAATAATAGACTATAGTTTTTATATTTATAATAACCTAATTAGCTAGTCTTCTATAAAGTTAAAATCAATAGCTTTAAGCTTATATAAAGCTAAGTATATAGCCCTAAGAGAGGGTACTAAAGAAGCTGTTTATTTATAAAACCTATTTAGGTTTATAACTAAAGGCCTAGGAGTCACTACTTCTAATAGAACTCCTCCTATACTTATAGATAATAAGGCAGCTATAAAATTAGTAGAAAATCAGGAATTTTATAAAAGGTCTAAGCATATAGAACTAGCCTACTACTATATATAAAGTTATATAAAAGATAGTTTAATTAGGCTATTTTATATTAAAAAGTAAAGATAACTATACTAATATTTATACTAAGCCTCTAGGCTAGGTTAAATATAATATACTCTTACCTAGCCGCTTACTAGGCGAGGTCCCTATATCTAATGAATTATAATAGGTTTATAACTCTTTAATACCTTTAAGAGTATTTTTCCTATAATAACTAGGATTTTTATAGCTTAAAAAATAGGCTTTTTACCTAGTATAATAACTATAAAGGTTTTAGCTAAACAGATATGTTTACCTACTATAAACATAAAAGAGTTTATAACTATAAAAGTGTTATTCTCTCTATAAGGTTTTTACTAGTAAAGAAAAACAGCTATTTCCCTAAGAAAATAGGTTTTTACTTAAAAATAGCGTTTTTCCTATAAACGACTTTATAGCTAAAATAGCTTAAGTCGCTATATACTAGGTTTTTAAGCTATAAACTATTTTATTCTAGGTAAGCTCTAAAAAGATAGGTTATTGCTATAAAATAGTATAAACCGATACTCTTTAATAGGGGCTATAAAGAAAATAATTGTATTATAATATAAAAATAGTCTTAGTCTTTAACTAAGCCTTAATAACTTAATTCTTAAGTATATGACCTAGTTTTAATATTATTAAAGTGCTCTAACTCTAAGCTATTTAATAGTTTATAAACTACCTAATTTAATTTAGCAGTTCCTAAGTTATTATAGAGTGTTAAGGTAATGTATATAGGGAAGCTATATAGGCCTCTCTAGCCTCCTTAGCTTGTATATAATAGGCTATATAATATGAAAAACAAGGAAAAGTAGATTAGCTACTTAAATATATAAAGACTAGCTATTTTCCCTTACTATAGTAATAATAAATAAATATTCTTCTTCCTTTTATCTATACTTCTTATTTACTTAATTCTCTTAATTCCCTTAATTCTCTTAACTTCCTAACTTTAACCTTCTTCCTTCTATAGTAGGTACTTCGTTATATACCTACGCTACTATACTTCCCTATATACCTTTAGTACTACTATTAACTATTAAAGTTATATACCTTAATACTATCTTTATCTACTCTATCTTATTATTTTATTCTTCTCTTTCTTTTCTATAAATCCCTTTCCCTACCTCTTCTTTACTCTTTTCCCTTTAAACTCTTTATTACTTTAAGTCTACTACTTAAGCGCGCACGCGCACTAACCCCTTAGAGGCACTAACCTAGTTCTAACCTTAGTTACTAATATATAGAAAAGAAGGTTTTCCTCTAGGCATCTAGTTCTTCCTTCCTTTAATATCTCCCTAGTAGTTCTTAATAGACTTATAGTCTAAGTAGTATATTAATCTATTTCTATTATATGGTCTATTATATATAAATTAGGGAGGCTATTAGGGAAGCTAGGGAGGCCTATATAGCTTCCTTATATATATTATCTTAACACTCTATAATAACTTAAGAACCGCTATTTTAAATTAGGTAATTTATATACTATTAGATAGCTTAAAATTAGGGTATTTATATAATACTAGAATTAAGTTATATACTCAAGAATTTTATTACTAAGGGTTAGTTAAAGGCTAAGACTATTTTAATATTATAATATAATTACTTTTTTTATAATATAGGACACTATATATATTATATTAGTATTTGAAAAAGCTTATATATAATAAAAGATAGATAAAAATAAAAGCTAAAGATATATTATAATATGCCTAGACCTAGGTTAGGCCTAACCTAGGCCTAGTATAAGTAGGTTAAAAAAGTAGAGGTCTTAAAAACCTTAAAAGAAGCCTTATATTTATAGGCTAATTATAAGAATAAAAACATACTCTAGCCTTTCTTAATTCCTCTCTTTTTTATTATTAGTAGTAGTAGTAATAGTGTTAGATAAGTTATTCTTCCTAGCTTTTTTTCTAACTATTTTTATCCTTCTAAAGGCTTTTTAAGGCCTTATCTAGTTCTACTAAAGTTTAATTAGAGGTTCTAGAGATATGTTTTTCTTTAAGATTAATTTAAGGTTAGGCTAGGGCTATACTAACCTTAGAAGATAAAATAAATTTACTATAGAAAATCTATAATTTGTTTTATTTTTAAAATAAAATAAAAACTATAGTAAGTCGTCTTTAGACTAGGTCTACTACTCTCTTTAATTAGGGCTAGGCTAATAAAGTTTAACTCTAGAAAAAAAAGAGATTAAGAAGAGGGCACTTTAGTGTAATAGTGGCTTATTCTAAGTCATAGAAGGGTCTGTTTCTTAGGAAGTGAGTTAGGCAAATATAAGCAGGCTTAATACTAGATAAGTCGGTTTATTATAGCACGCGGTAAGTACTATTAGGAAGTTATTCCTAATAGTGAAACTATTGCTTAGATTAATTAGTAGAGATCTAGACTATCTAGCTACTAGAATTCCTATTCCTTATATACTTATCTAGCTCTCTACTATTCTCTTAGTGATCCTTACTACTCTATGTGGCTTAGTGTGCTTAGTGCTAAGCGCATAGATCTAACTAATCTTACTAAGTAGTTATATAACTTCTACTTATATTGCTCTAAATCACTTATGTTATTAGGGTTAGGCCGCCGCTATAGGCCGCCTCCTTTATTCTTATTTATAACATTATACCCCTCCTTCTATAGTCTTATCTTAAGGCCTATCGAGCGGGCCCTTATTTATAGGTAGGTAATTTTTCCTCCTTTATTATTTCTTTCTACTATGCCTTACTATATCTAACGCATATGTTAGAAAGTTATACTATTCTTCTACTTGGCGTTATAAAGATCTCGCTATCTATATTAAAACTATTAGCTATTAGTTATTTAATATAGAGGGTTATACACCTTATCGTAAGAGGGGTCTCCTCTACTTTATACTTAAGGGTTATGCTAAGTGTTCTGCCTATGTCCGTTAGAATAAAAAAGTATATAATAGAAATTTTTTAGCCGTAGAGTTTAATCGCATTAAATCCTAAAAATTAAAACTTTATAAGGACGCTTAACATAAACAATAGGAAGTAGGTCGTTTAGCCGTAGCTACTACTACCGCGTATTCCGCCCTTATGTAGGCTTAATAAGAGGAGATCGACATTTCTAAAAAGTTAGATAAGCATATAGAGACTTAGTCCTATATGCTTTATTAGGAAGCTCTTACGTTAGATAGTTTAGATAAGTCCTTAGGGTTAATAGTCGCTTTAGATTTTAATTCCTTATAGGATAAGTCTTTATTTAGTGTTAAAACTACTTAAATAGTTCTAGGTAGTTCGTTAGGTTTTTAATTAGTTCCTAGGTGTTTTTAGAGTTAGGGTAGTTTTTCCACTTAATAAGATAATAATGATTTTTAATGTTTCCTTATGCCTTAAGGATCTTTTCTACTTCGTACTTATTTATGTTTTCTACTATGATTTTTATAGCGATTATAGTACTATCTAGTGCTTTCTCTAGTAATAAAATATAGAATATAGGATGTATTTTTATCCCTTCTAGTAATAATAGTTTATAGTTAGTGTTTAATAGTTTTTATTTAATAATAAATAGTCCTATTTTCTTCTAGTTAAGTTTATCGCTAGGTCGTTTTGTTTTAATGTTTTTATAGATAAGGTATACTTTATGCCCCTCCTTTAGGATTAGCGCTAATAATCTCTTTTTATCTACGTAATGCTTTATTTAGTTCTATAGGAAAATCCATTCTTTCTATAAATGTTTTTACGTGTTTATAATGGTTGCTATATGCGCTATAGCTACTAGTGCGTGCACATTTTATGCCGCGTGTGTTTTAATTATAGGGTTAAATCTATAGTTTGCCCTAAATAGTAACATTTTTATGTTTTTATTTTCTAAGCTATTATAAGCCTATTATACTAGAGGTAGCCATTCTACCTAATTATTCTATTAATAGTTAACATAGCTTCGTAGGTATTATTTAAGTATCTAGTTTAAGATTTCTATTTATCTATCTATTTATAGATAAAATGCTATAGATAGATTCTACTTAATTTTTATAATTTCTATAAGACTTTTCTAGAAGTTTAACGTAAATAACTTATTACGATCTAATATTAGTTTTATTAGTAAACTATGCTAAGCGATAATTATCTTAAAAACTATATATACTAAGTCCTTAGTATTACTAGATTCTATATAAGAAATATAGTAGGCATATTTCGTAAGTTTATTAATAATAACTAGGATACTATTATAGCTAACTCCTATTATTAGTTCTTTAGACTTTAGTAGTTTAATAATAAAGTCTATAGTTATTATTTACTATGCTCTTTTAGGTAGTGGTATTAGTTGTAATTCACTATATAGCGCGTATTGTCCTAATTTTGCTTTATTATATATATTATATTCCTTAATTGTTATTTACATAATTTTCCTACTTTCTAGGAAGTTATATGATCTTTATAGTCTATTAATTATCTTCCCTACACCCTAGTGTCTATATAATAGGTGTTTATATATCTCCTTAACGAGTCGTTTCTAAAGTGTACTAGGAACATACTATCGTTTATTGTATAAGAAGGCCTCGCCTTTCTTTATAACATATAGGTTCATTTCCTAATTGTTTAGGTATTTATCGTTTTTAACGCTTAATGCAATTCGTCGCATCTATATATTATCTAGCGTAGCTTGCTAGGTTGCATTAATCTCTTAGGTGCCTAATATAAGGTTCCTATCCTTATTAGTGCGTAATAGTAGTGCGTTATCTACTAGTTCTTCCGATTTTAAATCCTCTCTTTAGCTAAGCGTGTCTACTCTTCTGTTTTTAGATCCTCTTCTATATATAATTTTAAAATTATAATCTATAAGGGTTTCGTACTATCTAATTTAACGTTTATTTAAATCCTTTATAGTTATAAATAAGGTTAGGTTCTTATAGTCTATAAACACCTTAACCTTATAGTTTGCTCCTTTAAGGTAATGTTTCTATTCCTTAAATGCTTTAATAATTGCTATAAGTTCTTTATCGTAAATGCTATAATTTAATTCTAGTCTATAAAGTTTCTTTAAGAGGAAGGCGACTAGATAAAGTCGTCCTTCTTTATCTTATTATCCTAGTTATCCGCCTAAAGTAAAGTCTAAGGTATCTATTTTAACTTTAAATGGTTTATCTAGGTCTACTATAAGTAAGACTAGTTCTTCTAAAATTTTACTCTTAAGTTCCTAGAACGCTTATTCTTCTATATTAGTCTAGGAGAAGTCTCGATCTTTCTTTATAAGGTTTATAAGTGGTATTATAATTTTGCTGTAGTCGCGTATAAAGCGTCGGTAAAAGTTCGCGAATCCTAAAAATCCTCTAACTTCTTTAAGTGTCTTAGTGTTGGCCATTCTTTAATTACCTATATCTTTAATTAGCTTATGCTTATTTTTCTAGGTTAGATCTTAAATCCTAAAAATTCAACTTTCTGCTAATAGAATCTACACTTCTTTAATTTAACTAATAGCTTATTATCCTATAGTACTTATAGTACCTTATGTATATGTTTCTTATGTTCCTTAAGTGTGTTAGAGTAGATAAGGATATTATTAAGGTAGATAATAACGAATTTATCTAGTTGTCTTTATAAGATATTATCGATTATAGTTTAAAACATAGCTAGTGCATTTATAAGTCTAAAGGGCATTACTAAATATTCGTAATGTCCTTTTATAGTTTAGACAGTGGTTTTCTACTTATGACCTTTTATAATGCGAATAAGGTTATAAGCCCCTTTAAGGTTAAGGGTAGTGAACTAACTAGCTTTTCCTAGTTTGTCCCTAATTTCTACTATTAGTGGTAATAGGTATCGATTTTTAATTATGATCTCGTTTAGTTGTTAATAATTAACATATAGTCGTAATTCTCTGTTTTTCTTTTAAACCTATAGGATTAGGTATCCTACTAGTGATTTAGATGGTCTAATATATCCCTTTCGTAGGTTTTCCTTTAGATACTCCTTAAGTGCTTTCTCCTACTTAGGGTTCTAAGGATATATCTTATAGAACTTAGGTTCCTTACTAGGCTAGAGTTTGATCTTATAGTCCTAGCGTATATGCTCTAGTAGTCCTGTTTCTAGCTCTCTACTAAATAGCTTACTATACTTTAAGTATTCCTTAGGAATCTCTATTGTATTAGCTTTAGGCTCTCTAACGATCACATATATTCCTAGAGGCCTATTATAATTCGATTAAGGTGCCCTCTTCTTTAGGCCGCTCTTATTATTATAATCGCATCTTAGTGTATCCTACTAAAGTTAGCCTATTCTCTAGTTAACTCTAGGATTGCTCGCCTATAACTAAGGTATCCCTAATATTATATTATGTCTTAAAATTACTATAATGTCTAATATAACATAGTGTTTTATGCCTTATATATAGATAGGAAGCTATATAACCTCTATTTCTACTTATCCTTAGCTATACTTTACTATGCCTCCTTCTATAGTCGTAAGTTAATAGGGCTTGTCTTTATTCTTCTAGTGTAATTTAAATCTATTAATAAGATTTAGTAAGATATAGTTTCCTTATGCTCCGCTGTCTATTATTGCCTAGGTTTCTTTTCCTACTATTATAATATTGATAATAAGATGTTTATGTCCGCCGATATTTATAGTACATAGAGACCGATCAGATCTCCGTTAAGAGAAAGGCCTTAGTTGCTCTAACAGCTGCCTTTTCCTAACTATTAATTCACCTCTTATAGTGTTTAAAAAATGCTCGGTTCCTTTAGAGCATAGGAGCGTAGGCGGCGTCTAGATCGCCTGCCTATTATACTAATCGAATCTAGGCTAAGCAGATTGCTTACTATAACACTATTTCCGCCGTCCTTATATTATAAGGTCATAGCTTAGATAGTGTATATATTATTATCCTTAGTATAATATTTATTCTTAGACTTCTATAATATAAGTTCGTTCTTATTATGTTTCTAGATTATCTAGTGTTGTAGATCTATTTCTAGGAATAGGCCGTATCCCTATTCTAGTATAAACTTTAGAAACTACCTATATTCTAATTTCTTCTATAGGTGTCGTCTATAATTATCGTATAAGCATAAAGCCTATAAGATCCTAGCGTAGTCTTAATGTTAGGTGCTAAGTGCTAGGTGTTATGCGCTAAGGAGTCAAAGTCGCGGATTAGGGTGTGCTTCTACTTCGCATAGTCTTACGATTAAAGCGTAAAGGTCTATAATATCTATTCCCCTAATCGTAACTCTAATAGGTTCTAGGTCCTCTTTACTAGTTAATAGTGCACTAACTAGACGACGTTCTAGTAGCTTAGGTCCTTATAGGAGTAAAATATAATTATAAGCGTTAGATAAGTCGATTAATCTAATCTCTAGTGGTTAAGTTCTATGTTCCTAATCTTCGTTCTTAATATAGACTATATCTAATTCTTCCTCTAAGAAATAATTCCTTTCTAGTTTAGAGAAGTAGTCTTTACTATTAGTTATACTAATATTTCTAGTTAGTAGTTTATCTCTATTAGTGGCTTAAAGTTTCCGTCCTTTAGGTATAGGCTTCTATTATTTCTTAGGGCTTCGGCATTTATTTATAAAGTGCCCTACTTTTCTATAGTTATAGCACTTTCCCTTTTCTTTATAAGTAGCGTCGAGTTCTATAGGTCCTAGGTGAGTTCTATACGCTATAGATCCTCCTTATCGTTTACTAATATTAGGTTAATTACGCTTAAATCTATAAAACCTATTTTATTTTCCACTGCGTTTAAGTCGTTAGGCATAATTCTGATTATCGATCTTAATAGCGTTTACGATAAATGCCTCGATAGTTCTAGGTCGATCCTATTTTAAGATTTTATCCTTTATATCTTTATATAGTCTATTATAGAATAGTTCTATCTAGCTATCGTCATCCTATTTAAGTTTAGTAGCGATCCGCTAGAATTCTCATGCGTAGTGCTAAGCGGATCTAGTTTATTTAAGTGACTTAAATTTGCAAGTCGTAGTACGTAATTCGTCTAGGTCGCTAAAGGTGTTTTTAAGGAGTTGTTTAAACTTCTTATAGTCCTTAAAAGCTTCGTCGGTTTCTATTTTCTAATTCATAGGACTATTGTCGAGGTAGTCTCTAAGGGTTAGCTCCTACTATTCTAATGCCTTGCCTATTAGAAGGTTTCTAATATAGAGAATTTAATTCTTAGCTGTGTTAAGACTATTATTAACCTTAAGGTAGGCTTTAGCTTAGGTTAAGAAGGTCCTAATATCGCCTTTAGTTCTATTATAGCTCTCTAGCTTAGGGAACTTAGGTCGGCTATAGTTATTCTTTCCCTTATTAGTTTTAAGTTCCTCTAGCTATTTTATAAGATGTTCTATCTATTATTTTATTTCCTTAATAGTTTTAGCTTATGCTGTAACAACTTAGGCTAGGGTAGTAGTGTTGCCGTTTATAGTAGACATCGTAAAGGTTAGTGCTACTTAAGGTTTTAAGTAACTTACTAAATAGGACTAATTAAAATATAATAGTAGCTTATTCTAAGTCATAGAAGGGTCTATTTCTCAGGAAGTGAGTTAAGCAAATATAAGCAGGCTTAATACTAGATAAGTCGGTTTATTATAGCACATAGTAAGTACCGTTAGGAAGTTATTCCTAATAGTAAAACTATTGCTTAGATTAATTAGTAGAGATCTAGACTATCTAGCTACTAGAATTCCTATTCCTTATATACTTATCTAGCTCTCTACTGTTCTCTTAGTGATCCTTACTACTCTATGTGGCTTAGTGTGCTTAGTGCTAAGCGCATAGATCTAACTGATCTTACTAAGCAGTCACGTGACTTCCACTTGTGTTGCTCTAAATCACTTATGTTATTAGGGTCGGGCCGCCGCTGCATGCCGCCTCCTTCATTCTTGTTTATAATATTTAGGCCCTACCCTATACCTAGTATATAGGTTATTTTAGAACTATTAGTAATACTAACTATTATAACTAGTTATATAAGTCTAACCCCTCCCTAAGCTATATCTTATCTATATTTAGTATTAACCTATTAGATGCCTATATATTTATATATACTAATTATAAAGTTTATAGCTAGATTAATTACTATATAAGTTCTATTCTATCTTTAGCCTAAGCTTAAAACTAATCTATGATAGCTTAATACTACTATTAAGCCTATAGCCTAAGCTATAATATAGTAGGTTAAAGACTATAGTAGGCCTAAAGTAGGCCTATTTTTAAATAATGTAGAGTTTACTATATTTACCTAGACTATACTTTAGATTTAGGCCGATACTAGGGGGGTTGTTTAGGCTAAGGCCGTTTAGGGTAGTAGTGCATTATCTAGGTAAAACCTATCTATAATTATAGTAAAGGCTAGTTTAAATCTAGTTTAAGCCTACTAGCTTAGAACTTTAGAGCTAATAACTTAATGTCTAGCCTAGCTTAAGTTTATAATAAAGATAGTCTAGCTCTACTTTAAAGAGTATTAGGGATTAGAGGACATTAGGTCTAATATAAGATTAGATAAAAATTAAGGTAAAGGTAGTATAATCTTAGCTCTAGCTCTAGCTAAGACTAAGGGTAAAAGGGAGGTAATATAGAAGCCTACCTAGGATAGGTCTAGAATAGCTTAAATATTAAGGTAGTATAGGTATAGCCTAGAGATTAAATCTTATTTAGTTTTAAGATTTTAAAAAAAGAATAGACTAGGGGTAGGCTAGAGGTAATATAGGTCTATAGTGATTTCTAGACTAGATTAGATAATAAAAATTAATAATTTTAACTATAAGTATTATATTAAATTATAAAGTAAAGGTAGGTTAGGCCTACCCTAGCTAATACTTAAGGGTAATCTAAGATATAATAAGATAGCTAAGCATTATAAAGTCATTATAATTATTATATCTATAATAGTTTAGCTATAAGTATAAAAGTAAGGGAATTATCTAGTATTAAGGCTTTATTATATTTATCTTAAAAGAGGGGCGGTTTAGGTCCTAGGAGAGGGTAAAGTAGATAGAACAATAGGATATAAAAGACATCTTCTCTATTAGTGCCGCATCTATAGTAGTCTAAGTCTACTCTAGGTACTTACTAGTTCTATAGAAAGCTATTAAGCCTAACCTTACCTATATAGAGCTAGATAAAGAGGGACCTAATATACTTAGGCGCTATAAGGAGTACCTTTTATATAGAGGCAGCCTAGGTCTATAATAGGTAATAAGTAAAGAGGACCTATTAGCGTTAGCCTTATATTAACTAGTAGGACTTAATATCCTCCTAATAGATATACTACTATATCTAGAGCTAGTAAGCGGTCCTAGTTTAGGTCTAGGTTATGTTTAATCTAAAGAAGCTAGATATCCCTTAGTAGTAGTAGGTAAATAAAGAGGGGGTTTAAGTTTTTATAAATAATATTAGATAAAGGAGAGGGACTAGGTTGCCTATATATAGACGGCCTAGAGTTAGGCTATGCTTCTATTAGACTTCTATAAGGCTAGCTATTAAGCTTTTTTAAAAGGAGTAATATATATAAGGAGAAAAAATACTAGCCTTAACTTCTAGATAGTAGCTTAGTATTACTTAGAAAGCCCTAAGGCTAGTCTATAGGTAGTGTGTTTAGATCCTTGCTACGGCCTATACTAGGCCTTATACTCTATTATTAGTATAGTACTAGAGGGTTAGGCTAAAGGTAAGCTATAGATAGATACCTATCTTATATAAGGTAATAATAGCCTTAATATAAGGTCTTTATAACTTCTCTATAGATTTTACTAGGGCCTATTAGGTAGCTACCTTTTATTCTTTAATTTTCTTAATATAGGCGCTCTATTCTAGGTAGATAATAAGCTAGACACTAAGGAAATATATCTTCTTTATAGGTAAAAAGATTATATTATAGAGGTATAGTAGGGATATATTAGGGCTAGGGCGTTAAGTAAAATTTATTAATATTAATTTCTAGGCTAAGAAGAATAAGTAGTTTTAGGTAGACTATTTCTTATAGACCTTCTAGGCTTTATATAGTTAGCTATACACCTAGGTAGTAGTTAGAATAATGCTTAAAGCGGTTATATTATCTATAAATCTAATAGGGAGAATGCCTAGGGTTAATATAAAGGTATAATAAAAGGATATAGTAAAAAATATAAAAAAGATAAAGAAAAAAAGTAAGACTTATAGGACCTTATATTTAATTAGAAGCATTAGGGCTAGCTTACTATTAACTTAGATCTAAGTTATATATATAGTAAGGTAGGATTAAATAAGAAAAATAAATAAGGTAAAAAAGCTAAACTTAAGATCTAGGATTACTAGTAGATATAGGTATTTAGTATTATTAAAAGCCTTATATATATCTAGTTATATAGCTAATATAGTCCTATATTAGGCCTATACTATTCTAATAATCTTAATAGGTATTATAATAATTATTTCTATTAAATAGTTTTATTTACTTTTTATCTATCCTTTAGGTAAAAGTTAATATATCTCTACTTTAATAGTAGTATAGTTAGTAATAATCTTCTTAAAGAGCTTTTCTATTATATTTAGGAGGGTAATAAAGCGCTACCCCCTAACTAAGTAGAGCTCTTCTATAGTCTTATTTAGTTTCTAGATCACTTTAGTAAGGCTAGCCTAGTAGGGTCTTAAGAAGTATCTAGAGGTAAGGTATTCTAAGAAGATTATTACCATAGTTTTACTAAAGATAAGAGGGACTATTCTTAGGAAACTATATAGGACCTTATTAAGGCCTAGGGCGTTCTATACTTTATATCTATTAAATATAGATTATACTTCTTTTTAAAGGATTAATTATAATAGATTAGTTAAAGATTAATTAGGTTATAACTAGGCTAGACTAGGGGCTAGCTAGGGGCTAATTAGAGGTATAGGAAAAATCTTTTCTATAAGGACTTAGGCTTTCTCTTTATAGTAGATAGTAGGTATAGTAGAGCTAAGGTAGATAAGGTCTAGTATTATAATAAAGATAAAGCTAAGTGCTTATTTTACCTAGTAGTTTTATTACTATAGGCTTATAAAGTTATTAAATAAGGTTTCTAGGTGTTAGTGCTAGATAAAGTACTTTAACTTATAGATAATCTAGGCCTAGTGCTTTATAACTATAGTAGTAGCTTACTAGTCTCTAGGTAGTCTAGACCTCTAGGCTATCTACTATAGTCTTTTTATATCCTAAGCGGCCTAGCTTACTACTAGGGACTACGAGTCTATAGCCTAGGTATAGTATAAAGGTATTAAGAGGATTACTTTTATAGTAATCCCCTCTAGTAATATATATAGAGCATCTATAATATAGTTAATCTATAATAGTAAAGTAAGGTCTAATATAGCTATAGGTTAGAGCTAGGTTATAGCTGCTTTATATACTATTTCCTAGTCTACCTTATTCTATTATTAGTAAAAGGGGGTCTCTAAGGGTTATATAATAATATAGAGTATAGTAAGCTATAGGTTATAGTTAGACCTTATAAAGAGGCTAGGTAAATAATTATAAAAGATATAAAAAGATAGAAAGGCCTAGATAAAGTTAATTATACTTATATATTATTAATAACTTTAAGTAATAGTGCCTAAAGGCATAATAAAGTTAACCTAGAGCTAGTCTAGTGCCTATAGAGTAGGTTTAGTATAATAAAAAGTATAGCTATAATAGCACTAAAAAAGGTAGTAAAGGTTAAAATTACTAATAATTATGAGAGATCGCTTTAGGCCTAGGCCTAATAATATATTATTAAAGGCTTAGCTTAGGTCTACCTTAAAAGGGGAGTAAAAGTAAAGGATATAGACTTAGAGGTATAAAAAAGTAATATAATAGTAGTTAAAATAGAAGTATACTAACTATAACCCTAGGTTATATTACTTATATATATAAGTAGCGATATAGTCTAAGTCCTAAAGGACCTAGTATAAGGTTAATATAGGGTAAGGTTAAAGGTAGCCTAGAGGAATCTTCTAAAGAATAACTATATTTAGTTTTTTACTATAATATAGTACTAGTAAGGCAGTAGAGCTATATTTATAGATATTTTATAATAGTATCCTTATCTAGGGATAATATAAAGATATTATTAGATGTCTAGTAGTAGACTAGAGGTAGTATAAGGCTAGTTAGCTTTAGGAGGAGAGAGAGAGAGGGGTTAGTATTATAGTAATAGGCTACTAGGCTAGGGAGGCACTATAGGTAGTAGAGCTAAAGTAATTAAGTAAGCCCTAGGGCCGCCCTAGAGGGCGACTATATAGGCATAAGTCGTCTTATCCTTAATTCTATAGTAAGCCTAGGGCGAGGTTAAGGCTATAGATATAGGTTTACTAGAGGGCCCCTTTAGTATAAGGTTATAGAGTTTTATATATCTAAAAATATAAAGGTCTATAATAATATAATTATTATGCCTACTATTAGTAATTAGCTACTATAGAGTAGTCTTAAGACTAGGCTATATATAGTCTATTATAGTTAGGGCACTTTATTTTTTTAAGATTATTAATAGCTAGATGCTCTTTACGCTAGGGGTAGGTTAAGGCTATATATTACTTATATTTTATAGTAGTTTAGTAATAATAAATAATATAGCTAAAGATATAATAGTAATAGTATTACTAAGGCTAGTCTATATCTATATAAGGTTTATATAAAAAGCACTATAGATTAAAGAAGATACCTTAGTATTAAAGGTTATTTACTATCTCTATATTATAGGTGCTAATAATTATTAATACTTTTATAGTATATTTACTCTAAGGGCGTATTAGGCGTACTATAGCTATTATTATTTAGTTTCTAATACTTAGTATTACTATAAAGGAGGTAGGATTATAAAGAATAGAGGTCTAAAGAATGACTTTTATAACTATAGAATATATATAGTAGGATAAAGTCGCACCTAGTCTAAAAGCGTCTAGAATCTATTACTAAGCTTATATATATAGTTTAGTAGATAGGAAGAAGGTTAAGATAATATCCTTAGATAAGAGTTAATATATAGCTATAATCCCTTATAGTATTTTAAAGTATATTTTAAGTTAATAGTTATATATTAATATAATAAGTTTATAGTTATATTAAGTAAAAACTAGTTTTACTATAAGGTCGCTTAGGGCCTATATTATAATCTATGCTTAAGAGCTTATAGAAGGTTATATAGTAAAGTAAAGTTTAGTAATAGTTACTTAGACTATTTTAATAATAGTATTATAAAGAGGGATTAAGGTTAGGTTAAGAATAGCTTAAGAAAAGGAGTGTTTTATAAATATATAAATTAAAGATAAGACTTTATTATATTTATTATAATATATATATTATAGTATTTTTCTAATTAAGGTTTTTATTAGGTTTTTAGGTTAGTAGTAGTCTAGTGCTAGGCTAGACGTATTAAAGATATTATATTAAGAAAAAGGCAATAGTAATAGTTAGGCTTCCTTTAACTAGGCGCTAGTCGGCTATATGCTAACTACTGCCTTATCCTAGGGTTAGTCTAGTGTTATGCTATGTCTAAAGCTTAAGTTATCTTCTTATTGCTTACTTTAAAATTAATTTTATCTTACTTATATAGGCCTAGCGACTAAAAACGCGATTTTAGCTATAAACGTGTATTTTTTTAGATTGTCCTACTTAATTATTAGTTATATAATATAGCATTAAAAGTAGAGAGCTGTTTTTATCTACTCTAAGAATATAAGGGTGGCTTGGAATTTATTCGACCCTACTGTACTACCGTATTTCTTATAGGCTCGGCATACCTCACTGTTTTTATATAGATTCCTGCATTGATGGACTTATCGCGAACAAATCTATTGCTATGTGACTTATAATTGATATGTGTAATATGGCAATTATCAAGGTTCAATGAATTAAACCGAGCCTGGCGGCTAGTTTTGAGATGGTAAAACCACATCGGGCCGAAGCAGTAGCGTTGTAGGTATGCTACGGCAAAGTGATGCGTCATAGATGTAATGCTATATGTGTGCGGCCGTTGTAGTCAGCTAGATAAAGCTGAGTTAGAATATGTAGATTGGAATCATTGTGTCTTTCATCATATTTTTTTCAGTATGCTTGAACAAAATTATTTTACATGCACGCTTGAAGTCGCGGCGAGACGCAAGCATGAAGGATTGGAAACGTCTTACACAACGGTCCTTCACATGCTCGAGGAGCAAGCAAGAATTCATCCAGATTTACCGGCACTGGGATTCAGCGGTGGGAGAGGGCTTACTTACAATGCAAATGGTACTATCAACCATCATAAATGAACTTATCCCGTCTCACTTAGAAAAATACAGATCCCATTTCGTATAGCGATCTTTGGCACCATTCTCTATCAGCTGCGAAAACCTTGTACGACTTGGTCGGCATACCAACGGAGTTTGCGACAAAAAATATAGCGATGCTATGCGAGAGTAGTCCGCAATTCATCTTTACATTACTGGGACTTATGCATTTGGGATGGGTGACTCTTTTGCTAGCGTACGCAAAGCTTGAATTAAAGTTCGGGCGATTGATGCTGACGTGTGACAGGCCTCAACTTAGTGCACAAAACGTTTCGCATCTATGCGCGACGCTGAAAATTGTCAAGGTCATTACAAGTGGTCGCTATCAAAGCAGAGCCACGTCCATTCGCGGTGTTCGTGTACTGATGCTCCCAGCTTATGGGATCCATTACGCGAAAGAACGTGAGACTTTTCAGTCATTAAAGAATGAAGTATCAGATGTAGCATACTACACTCACACGTCCGGTACATCCTATGGCCAGCCGAAACCTATCGCACAACCCCACTCCGGAGTGGTAACTTGCCTACCACGATTTACACACAATGAGACACCCGCGACGTTTTCAACCACACCTCTGTATCATGGTGGGCTGCCAGACTGCTTGAGAACTTGGGCTAGCACAGCCTTGATATGGCTTCTCGAGGAGGTTCATCTTCCGATAACAAGTGCACGTATCCTGAATGCTGTTCATGAAATACGAAATGAGTATCGGGTTACTGTTCGCTACTTTTCTTCAGTTCCATATATTCTGCAACTTCTCGCCGAGGATAGCCATGGCATCAAATTTCTTGCATCCATGGATCTTGTGGGCGTTGGAGGAGCCCCGCTACCATCCGCTATTGGAGATTCACTAGTAGACCGAGGCGTGAAATTGCTATCCCGCTATGGCAGTGCAGAATGCGGGTTTCTATTATCCTCGCATAGAGACTATGAATCTGACAAAGAGTGGCAATATCTACGCTTCGACGGAAGTCTGGGATTGCTGACATTTGAGGCACGAGAGAACGAACTGTTTGAACTCCTCGTTCAACCCGGGTGGCCGCTTATGAGTGAATCAACAAGACAAGATGGTTCTTATGGAACATCGGATCTCTTCAAAGCACATGCAAAGATTCGCAACGCTTGGCGGTACGAACAACGGGCCGACTCCCAGATAGTCCTGTTGAACGGCAAGAAATTTGACCCAATATCAGTGGAACAGGCCTTGCTGGCTTCCAGCCCACTTCTGAGCGATGTTATTATTACAGGATCCCAGCAGGAATACGCTGGCTGTCTTCTTTTTCCAAAGAATGCAGTCGAGCATAGCGGAGATTTCACAGCGAAAATTTGGCCAAGCATTGACGGCGTCAATACTCTCCTACCAAGTTATGCACAAATACGACGATCATCTATCATGGTCATTGTCGAAACAGGTTCATCAGGGATACCGAAGAGTAGTAAAGGAACAATACTTCGTCAAGCTGCCTTAGAAAAGTATTCAGACAAGATTCGATCACTGTACGATGACGCTAACAACGGCGACGAACATGATCCAGACGAAATGAGGAATATTCCTCAAATGGTCACCAGCTGTTTTCGAATAGTGCTAGGTCGAGATATTAATCAGGATCAGGATGTCTTTCAGCAAGGTGTCGATTCCATCGACAGCAGCCAGATTCGAAAGCAAATATTAATTAGATGGACTGGGCGAAGTGACTTGAATCTTTCTCTGAATATCGTTTACGAGATAGGTACGGTGAATGGGTTAATTCGATACTTGCAAAGCCTTATGGCAAACGGAGAAACATCTATAGGCAAAACCAACGAGGAAACAAAACAACAGATGCTGCGATGTGTCACAGAATTGGGTCATTCCAGTAAAAGTGGCGTCATAACACGAAAAAAAAATGGCTTAGTGGTTGTTATAACCGGGGTGACAGGATTTCTAGGCGCACATCTTCTTCATCTTCTTCGCTGCGATTGTCGGGTCACAAAGATTTATTGTTTAGTTCGAGACTCGACAGGTCATGAAGCACATGATCGTGTTTCGTCTGCTTTACAACGACAGAAGCTTCCACCCCTCGGAGCCAAAGAAAACATTGATTCAGGGCAGCAAGAAATAATTTGCGTGCCGGCTGACGTCAGTCGTCATGACTTAGGCTTAGATTGTGAGGCAAGAAAACGAGTTGTGAAAGATGCGACGTTGATCTTACACTCGGCGTGGGCTGTCTCCTTCAATTTGCAGTTTTCATCCTTCGTCGGATATCTACGCGGCACAAGAGAACTTGTGATGCTAGCTGCGCAAGCCAGTGCTCGATTTATTTTTATCAGCTCTACGTCGGCCGTTTCACAAATCAGCTCAAACCGAGTACTCGAAACAGTATCTCTTGATCCAATTGATGCTGCCGAGGTGGGTTACGGTCAATCGAAATGGGCTGCCGAGAACTTATGCATCAGCCTGAGTCGCGACCTTCATGGAACTCGTGAGGGCGCGAAGAGTCCAACCAGCGACGCAGTTTGCATAATACGAGTTGGCCAGCTTTGTGCGGCCGCACATGGCGTGTGGAATCCGAATGAAGCGTATCCAGCCGTGCTGTCAACGGCATATCTAACAGGTTTTTTACCAGATTTCCCGGGAATGCATTTGGATTGGATACCCGTGGATTCAGCTGCGCGTGCTGTGCTCGAATTGACTCTACCCGGAGCTGCAGCTCTTGGGCAGAGCGATATGGAGTCGAATGAGACTGCTAAGCCTCTGAATAGATGTCCAGTATATCATGTACTTAACCAAGGCGGTAATCCGACTTGGGAAGAAGGCTTAAGGTTTATTCTTTCTAATTACGTGGATACTCCATTTCGAATCATTCCGGTCACAGAGTGGCTAGAAGTTCTTCGCGTCACCTCAAGTCGAATGCAGGACGAGCATGCTTCTGGTCGATTGCTCAGCTTCTGGGAACGAGTCTTCAGTCCCAATGGCAACAAAATAGGTCGTCTGGTAGGCCCGCCAAACGATGGCATAATATTTGACACACGTGAAGCGCGCCTGCGATCGCCAACAATGGCCACTTTAACGCCGCTCACCTTGACACAAGTGTTTGAGATGTGGAAATGGGTAATAGAAGTGATGAAGAATGATTGAGTCGGCATTTTACGGCATTCGTTTAAATCTGCAGAGGAATTTATAACAATGCGACAGTGCGCATTGGATAAATGGCAAATAAATCTCATCCCAGGAGCGAGGGAGGTGCATGGCAACAGGTGAACGTTGCGGGATTGTCAACCAAGGCTTGGATCGCGAGTTGTTTTCCTAATAGTGCTATAGTAATATTTATTGCGATACTACCCATCACTCCTCATTTTTAGATAAGCAAGCACTTCGCCATAGACAATATCATATTATGTGCATTGCGCAAAGCGTAGGGCGCCTCTAGAGCCAGCGAACTTAAGTAGGTCGTCGGACTGAAATGTTTAAAACAGGTTATTTTTCTATTTTAAACTAACCTATTATCTACAGTATATAGAGCCTATATAATTATATAGTAGCAGTTTATTTTTCTACTAAAATAGTCTTTATTAATTTTATAAATAGAACTATCGTTTATAAAATTTAATAATTTATTTATAATATATATTTTTTATTAGCTATTTCCTAAAATAGAAATAAGTAAGCTTACTAATACTATTACTACTTGTATACTAATTAAACTCTAGCTCTATCTATAACTATTAACATAGTAAGAAAAGAAGAAAAAAAATAGAAAGCACTTAAGAATAATCTTTTTTATAATAATAATAAAATTATAGTATAAAAAAGTGTATAAATAAGTATAGTAATAAAACACTATATAATCTATAATAGAATATAGATTATAATAGTATAAAATAGATATATTAAAAAGAAAAAGTTAGATAGATATTAAGTATATAAAAAGACTATATATAAAATATAAAGTAAATATAGAGAATATAAAGTAATTATATAAAGAAAGATTAAATTTAATTATCTATACAGTATATATAGCTTAGAGATATATTAAATAATAGAATATATAATATAGAATATAATATTAATTACATTAAGATTATTAAAAGCTTTTTAATAGTAAAATATAAATAAAAAAATTAAAGTTATAGTAGAATATTAATATAATAAAAATAATAAAAGAGGCGGCTAATAGTAGCGACCTAATCCTAATAATATAAATAATTTAAAAAAGTATAAATAAAAGTTATATAACTATTTAGTAAGATTTAGTAGACTTATATAGTTAATATTATAGAGGAAGCAATTATATTATAATATAAAAATAGTCTTAGTCTTTAACTAAGCCTTAATAACTTTATTCTTAAGTATATAACCCGATTTAAGTATTATTAAAATGCTCTAATTCTAAGCTATCTAATAGTATATAAATTACCCGATTCGACTAGCGGTTCCTAAGTTATTATAGAGTGTTAAAGTAGTATATATAAGGAAGCTATATAGGTGTTATAAATAATAAAAAGGCAGTGTTACTAAGCGGCCTAAGGAAGCGGCTATATAAATAATAGATAGTAACGCGACCTAAGGGTTAAATAACACGCTTATAGGGATTATATATAAGTATAGTAAGCGCTACTTATTATAATTACTAGTAAGTAAGGTAATCTTAAATTATAGTAAAGAGATAGATAAGTATATAAAAGATAGGAATTCTAGTAGCTAGGTAGTCTAGATCTATTAAGGTATATGACTTCGATAGTTGATAGAAGTACCGAAGGTACATAGGGAAGTATAGCAGCGTAGGTATATAAGGAAGTACCTACTATAGAGGGAGGAAGGTCAAAGGTAAGAAGTCGAGGTTAAGAGAATTAAGCATATAAGAAGTATAGATATAAGAAGGAAGAATGCTTAATGATTATTACTATAGTAAGGGGAAATAGCTGTTCTTTATATATTTAAGTAGCTGATCTACTTCTCTTTACTTTTTACATTACGTGGCCTATTATGTGTGAGCTAGGGTGGCTGCTAGGGAGGCTAGGGAGGCCTATGCGGCTTCCCTACACACACTACCTTAACACTCTACGATAACTTAGGAACCGCTAGTCTAAATCGGGTAATCTAAACACCGTTAGATAGCTTAGAATTAGAGCATTCTAATGATACTAAGATCGGGTTATATACTTAAGACTTAAGTTATTAAGGCTTAGTTAAAGACTAAGACCATTTTTATATCGTAATATAATTACTTCCTTTACAATTAGTAGCTTAGAGTTTCGATCCTTTAGGTATAGGCTTCTATTATTTCTTAGGGCTTTAGTATTTATTTTATAAAGTGTCTTACTTTTCTATAGTTATAATACTTTCCCTTTTCTTTATAAGTAGTATTAAGTTCTATAGGTCCTAGATAAGTTCTATATACTATAGATCCTCCTTATTATTTACTAATATTAGGTTAATTACGCTTAAATCTATAAAATCTATTTTATTTTATACTATATTTAAGTCGTTAGGTATAGTTCTAATTATTAACTTAATAGTGTTTATAATAAATACTTTAATAGTTCTAGGTCGATCCTACTTTAAGATTTTATCTTTTATATCTTTATATAGTCTATTATAAAATAGTTCTATTTAGCTATTATTATCTTATTTAAGTTTAGTAGTAATCTACTAAAATTCTTATATATAGTGCTAAGTAGATCTAGTTTACTTAAGTGACTTAAATTTATAAATTATAGTATATAATTTATCTAGGTTACTAAAGGTATTTTTAAGAAATTATTTAAATTTCTTATAGTCCTTAAAAGCTTTATTAGTTTTAGTTTTCTAATTTATAGGACTATTATTAAGATAGTCTCTAAGGGTTAGCTCCTACTATTCTAATGCCTTATCTATTAGAAGGTTTCTAATATAAAGAATTTAATTCTTAGCTATATTAGGACTATTATTAACTTTAAAGTAGGCTTTAGCTTAGGTTAAGAAGGTTCTAATATTATCTTTAGTTCTACTATAGCTCTCTAGCTTAGGAAAGTTAGGTTAACTATAGTTATTCTTTTTTTTATTAGTTTTAAGTTCTTCTAGCTACTTTATAAGATATTCTATTTATTATTTTATTTCCTTAATAGTTTTAGCTTACGCTATAATAACTTAGGCTAGAGTAGTAGTATTACTATTTATAGTAGATATTATAAAGGTTAGTACTACTTAAGGTTTTAAGTAACTTACTAAATAAGACTAATTAAAATATAATAGTAGCTTATTCTAAGTTATAGAAAAGATCTATTTTTTAAAAAGTAAGTTAGATAAATATAAGTAGGCTTAATACTTAATAAGTTAGTTTATTATAGTATATAGTAAGTACTATTAGGAAGTTATTCCTAATAGTAAAACTATTACTTAGATTAATTAGTAGAGATCTAGACTACCTAGTTACTAGAATTCCTATTACTTATATACTTATCTATCTCTCTACTATAATTTAGGATTACCTTATTTACTAGTAATTATAGTAAGCACTGCTTATTATGCTTATGCGTGATTTCTATAAGCACGTTATATAACCCTTAGGTCGCGTTGCTACCTATTATTTACTTAGCCGCTTCTTTAGGCTGCTTAGTAACGCTGCTTTCTATTATTTATAACACTACTAGGGAGGCTAGAGAGGCCTATATAGCTTCCCTATACACACTACCTTAACACTCTATAATAACTTAGAAACCGCTAGTCTAAATCAGGTGATTTATATACTATTAAATAGCTTTAAATTAAAGCATTCTAATAATACTAAAATCAGGTTATATACTTAAGAATTAAGTTATAAAGGCTTAATTAAAGACTAAGACTATTTTTATATCGCAATATAATTGCTTTCTCTATAAGTACTTACTATATACTATAATAAACCGACTTATTAAGTATTAAGCCTGCTTATATTTATCTAACTTACTTCCTAAGAAATAGACCTTTCTATAACTTAGAATAAGCTACTATTATACTAAAGTATCCTTAATATTATATTATATCTTAAGATTATTATAATATCTAATATAATATAGATTTTTATACCTTCTATATAGATAAGAAGCTATATATAATAGTGGCTTATTCTAAGTTATAAAAGGGTCTATTTCTTAAAAAGTAAGTTAGGTAAATATAAGTAGGCTTAATACTTAAAGAGTCGGTTTATTATAGTATATAGTAAGTACTATTAGGAAGTTATTCCTAATAGTAAAACTATTACTTAGATTAATTAATAGAGATCTAGACTACCTAGCTACTAGTATCTTTATTCTTTATATACTTATCTAGTTTTCTATTATTCCTTAGATTATTTAGATTATTTATATTCTATAATAATCTTTTATTATTAGATTATCTTAAAAATCTAATAATCTATATATAACTTCCTTCCTAGTACTATACTAGGACTATAGCTTTACTGTGCGTCTATTATAGACTGGCCTTATATAGTATTGTTTATAATATTATAGCTATTCTAGCTTTTATTAAGCACTACTAGCTATATCTAAAATTTAAGTAGTTATAATATAAAATTCTTTTATATATAATTAGATCTATTATTAAGCTATATCTAGCTATTAATCTTATAAAATAAAATTTCTCTAGGCTATTATTATAAACTATTATAGTAGTACTACTCTATGCTATATATACTATTATTGTGCCTATATTAATTGCCTATAATATAATTAATAACCTAAATCTTTGCCTCTAGTCTAATAGTATAGACATATATTATACTTTAAATATATATAGCTATTAGCTTAAGTTAGATATCGACTTATTAGTTGAGGCCTAGAATACTTAGCTACTAGAATTTTTATTTTTTATATTTTTATTTAGCTTTTATATCTTTTTAATAATTATTATTACTCTTAATAGCTTAGTAGACTTAATACTAGATATATAGGTCTAAGAAATATTAATATCTAGTTATATAACTATTAATTATATTTTTATAAATTACTTATATTATTAGAAATTAATTTTGTATTATAGACTGCTTTTATTATTATTTGAACTTATAATAGCTAAGTACTACTAGTACTATTAAAAAACATTTTTTTTTTAGATACTCTGGCTCTCCTTTTTTTATCATTTTTAAAATAGTTTATAATAGACATCTACTCTAAGTAGTTTATTACTCTAAATAATATAATGTTTATAGCACTTTTACTCTAAATATTTTATTAATCTAAATAATATAGTATCTATAGTAATATTAAGGCTATAACTACCTTATAATTATATATTATAGCGCTTAAAGTTTTCTTTTTTAATATACTATAAATATTACTAAAATATAGAAAAAGAATAGAATCTAGAAAGATTAGAAATTTAAACTAGATATCTGTTAAGCAATTGGGTCACGAGCGAATTATTATTATTATTTAGCCTAGCTATGTGTGTGTGTCTAGGAGCCTACCCTCTATACTAGGTGGGTCCTAGGTTATGCTTCTAGTGCTATATAAATCCCTACTAAAATAGAAGGAAGCTATAGAAAATCACTACCTAACCTATATCTTATTTAATACACCCCTATAGCTTTATTAAATAAAGCTAATAAAACCTATTATAATACTATTTTCTAGTGTTTTTAATAATAAACGTAAGCGTATATAGTAGGAATTAAATCTTTAATCTCTAAAAAGTAGGTTAAACACCTAGATTATCCTCTTAGGCTAGCGAACTAGCTTAAGGGATTAACCTAGATGTTTAACGCTTAATAGTTATATATTTAACTCTATATATTATTATTTCGCACTCCTATGCTTAGTAGGGCTTCTATATATAACTAAGCTATAGATTCCTTAAATTTCTAGCATAGTAGGGCCTTAGTAAGCCTATTAGTAATTATAATAGCTATAGGCACCTATTAAAGGTTAAAATTACCCTCTTTTACCTCTTAATATAGCTAATAATTATATATATTAATATAATAAAGCTTTATAACTAGCTTAATAAGGTCTTCCTTAATAAGCTAAATCATCTAGCTATTATTATATAACACCTTAATACGCTAAGGAAAATATAGGCTAATTCTATTATATAGCCTATAAAAAGCTATTATTTTCTTTACCACCTATAAAAGCACTAGTAATTTAGCCTCTATAGAGAATATAGTCACTATATCTTACTTCCTAGCCTAATAGAAAGCTAGCCTACTAAATAGTATAATAATGTATCCTTAGGAGCTTTTCCTATTAAAGTTATTACTAAAGGCGGCGTTGTTTATAACTTCTAGCGTAGGCTTTATTCTATTAAATATAATATATAGGTCTTAGGCTCCTTTAAGATATCTTATATAATTTAGAGCTACCTTAATATGCTCTAGGCCTAGGTTAGATAGGAATTACGCTAACTTTAAAGCTATAAACACTATATCTAGCTAGGTAATAATAGTAGGATAATTTAATAATCCTATAATTCGCTAATAATATAGAATTTCTTTTAGAGTAGCTATGCCTTTAAATAGCTATAGTAAGGGCTATAATTAAAATAGAATATAGGGTGTTTTATTATTAGAAAGCTTAAATTAAGTTATAAGGCTATTAATATAGGATTTCTATAAAAGCTATGTTTTTTAAGCCTTATAGTCTTCTATTATTTTAATTCTAATAAACTACTTTAGCTCTCTAAGGTCTTTAATATTATATCTCTTTTAAAGCTGCCTAAAGATATTATCTATAAAGGATTAGGCTAGCTTTAGATAGAGAAAAATAAGGTTATTAATATAGAAAAAGAGAATAATACTATCCTTAGTTATTATATATATATTCTTATTAACTAGGCGAAATCTAATAGACTATAGATAATCTAATAATTTAAGGTACTATAGCCTTAGAGACCTTTAGAGCCTATATAGGGCCTTAACTAATTCCTAGAGTATACCTTCCTTATTAAATCCTAGTAGTAACTATATATATACCCTCTTATTAAGGTCTATATTAATAAATATATTAATAAAGTTAATTTACCTTATCTTAAGGTTAAAATATATTATAATTATAACTAGAAGCCTTAGGGTCTTATAAGCTAGTATAATTAAAGTATTAGAGAGAGAATTCTCTAGTTATTAGTCTCTTTATATATATAGCTTAGCTTTATATTTATTAAGATAACCTTATAAGTTAAATTTCTATATATAGACCTATTTAAGCTTAAAAGGCCTTATAAAAGGCTTTATAGCTTAAGTATCTATAACCTTTATAATTCTAAGCTCCTCTAGCCTTAAGATCTTAAATATTATAGTACCTAGCTATTTCTACTAATAAAGATACCTCTTTACTTCTTTATAAAAATATAGCGGCTTAGGTAGAGAATCTTTATATAGGTGACCTATTAGGTTATATATTAATATAAGTATTATTACCTTAGTAACTATATTATTAATTAAGTTATCCTAGCCTAGTATTACTAGTGGCGTTATTACTTATATAGGCTCCTAGGCGCTATCGCCTATTAGTATATAAGAGACCTTAGCGTCCCTAAGGGGTTCTACGTTAGGTAGGCCTCCTAATGCATTAAGGACTTAGGGATACCTAGGGGGCTCTAGCTAGGGCTCCCTTCTAGGGCCCTAGGCGTAGAGAGAAAGCGATCCCTATAGGGCTCTAACGTCTACTATAGGTACTAAATCTAGGGGAGCGTCTTCTAGTAGAGCTATAGTAAATATAGTAGGCACCTTAAGCTCTCTTAAGCCTACTAGTTAGGCTGCCTCCTTTAATACCTATTTAGTATTCTATAACTTAAGCGTCTTAAGGGTTTTATTTTCTTAATAAAAAGATATCTTATTAAATATTATATAGCTTAAATTAATTACTATTCCCTAGTATAAAGAGGGTACCTAAATTAGATATTAGGTGCTAAAAATAATTCTTACTAAATAGCCTATATAAGCTTAAGGCTTAAGCTTATTTACTTTACTAAAGAGCCTATCTATAGTAACTATATATACTTTATATCTAAAGGCTTAAATATAGCTTAGGTTAGGCCTCTAATCTTTTAGAGATATACCTATTTAGTCTTCTAAAGCCTTAGCTACTTATTAAATATTTATAGTAGTGCCTTCTATCTTTAGAGCCGCCTTAGATAGTGATTTAAAAGGTATATTACTATCTAGTAGGCTATATTCTAGAATTTCTTATATAGGATGCCTAACTACTAGTAGAGGTAAGTAGTAATAATCTTTATAATGCTTCCTAACCTCTCCTAGTAGTCTCTATAGTATAGATAATTTAGAGAATTTAACTATAAATAGATACCTTACTCCTTAAAGGCTTTTTTTTAGCTTTTCCTAAGTAAAGTCTTATTATTTATTAGAAAAACCTATAAATTAATTATATAGACACACTAAATATATACTATATATATCTTAAAAGAGGCTAAGAAGTTAGTTTTTAATTAAACTATAATAGCTATTTAATAACTAGTAAACCTATATATAAAGAGGATTATCTAATACTTAGAATTATATACTAGTTAGAACTAGAATAGGTTAACTAATATAGTTATAAAGGGCATCTATAGGAATTTATCCTCTTAGGGAAGCCTTAAGATATTCCTTAAGGCTAAAGCTATATTTATTATAAACGACACTACGTAGGGCCAGTCTATAGCAGGCGCACTATAGAACCATAGCCCTAGTGTAGCACTAGGAAGGAAGTTATATAATAGATTATTATATTATTAAGATAATCTAGTGATAAAGGATTATTATAGAATATAAATAATCTAAATAATCTAAGGAATAGTAGAGAGCTAGATAAGTATATAAGAAATAGTAATTCTAATAGCTAGGTAGTCTAGATCTCTACTAATTAATCTAAGTAATAGTTTTACTATTAGGAATAACTTCCTAATAGTACTTACTATATACTATAATAACTAATTCTCTAAGTATTAAGCCTACTTATATTTAACTAACTTACTTTCTAAGAAATAGACCCTTCTATAACTTAGAATAAGCCACTATTATAATATTATATACCTTATATTTAGCCTTATTAGTTACCTTACTATTAATTATAATTCTAATTATACTCCTTATTATCTACTAGAGCGTTTTCTAGCTTAGGTGGCTAAGGCGGTTATACCAGAGGTTAGCTAGGCTTTAAGCTAATAGAATAGGCCTCTAGGAGCTTATAATATTAATTTTAATGCCGCTAGCGCTATTATACGCCTTCTATAGCATATAGGGCTGCCTTAATCGCTATTCCACCTACTAAAGCACTTCCTAAGGGTTATTTTAATAGACCTTATTAGTCTTACCGTTCTAGAATATACTATTCTACCTAAGTTTCTAGGTTAATAGGTAATTAATGCTTAATCCTAGGGCATAGATCGCCTAGGTCACCTATAATTAGTATTCCTTAGGAAGCTTAATCTTAATAGTGCCTTAGCTAGTAGCTTTTTATTATTTACTATAGATACTAGTTATAAAGTCGTTATTAGTTTCTTTAAAAGAGGTAAAATACTTAATATCTTTAAAGATATAATTCTTAGCGCCTAAGTTAAGTAAAAGAACGCCTCTAGCGATAGTGCTAGCCCTATTAATTTAGGTAACCTTAACTTCTATAGTCTTTAGTAAGGCTTTCTTTAATTTCCTATATACCTTAATCGCTATTTATAAGTTAAGGTCCTTATCTAGGGTAGCTTCTACTACTACTTTTACCTTATTATAAATTATATAACTTATAGCGTTAAGGCATTCTTCTAAGAGGCATACCTAATAGGTCCTCTAGTGCTCTAATGTGCCTTCTAGGATGTGTATTCTACTATAGAGTTTATACTTAACTTTAACCTTCCTTAGCTTACCTTCCTAGCTTTCTTAAGAGCTTCCCTAAGCTATATTCTAGTCTCTAGCCTCCTTACTATTATAGGTAGGTATAATAGTTATCTTTATCTTTATTAGCTTAGCTAGCCTTATATAATAGAAGATATTAAGAAGCTCTATAGGATCTATATCTATTTAAGTATATATTATTAAAGATTAGTTTTCTATAAAACTTAGACGCCTAACTATAATAGCCTTAAGTAGGGCTATAAGTATTATATAAGGGTCCTAATAACTTAGGACCCTATAGGTCTAGTATTTAAACTATAGCTCCTTAATTTATATATACTATACCTCTTTATCTAAATTTTTAAGGTCCTTTAGAGCTTTTTCTATTTCCTTTATTAGCTACTTAAAGATATAAAGGTTAAAGGCTTAATTTAAGTAAGAAAAGATTAATAATCCTCTTAAAGAGAGCGTCTATAAGAGTATATAAGCTAGGCTTAATAGCTCTTACTAATTAAGGATTAGAAGGTAGCTATAAGAAGCCTAAGTGCCTTCTTTTCTTTAAGGTATTAGTCCCTCTTAGCCTAATAAATAAGGTTATCTCTTTAGGTTATAGTAATTACCTCTTAGGAGCCTTAAGTCTCTATTATTACTACCTCCCTTTTAATTCCTAGAGTCTAGTAGGTTAATCTACTTTATAATACCTTTATGCCTCCTTTACTAGCTAACGCTAGGGCCTTAGAAGTCTTTAAGATTCCTAGGGAAGCCTTTTTAAGGTCCTTATAAGGACCCTTAAGTATATCTTTTAAGTTAAAATCTATATATCTCTATACTCCTTATAATTTAGTAAGAGATCTAAATTCTTTATCCTAATCTATTTAGTTTAAGGCTTTCTTAAGCCTATAGCTTATTATAATATAAGGTAATTTAGCTATTTTAATTAATAGTAGAATTTACTTAGTAAAATAAAAATTAATTTATATATTCTATTTAAATTCTTATAATATATATTAATTAATAATATAATAGAAGTTAAATTAATATTGAATTAATACTCTATAGCTTTAATTAATTAACTAGATAAAGGCACTTTTAATTTAATAGTAAATAAGATATATAACTATTAAGTAATTAGGTTATAAGTAAATTATTATTATTATTTAGCCTAGCTATATATATATGTTTAGAAGCCTACCCTCTATACTAGGTAGGTCCTAGGTTATGCTTCTAGTGCTATATAAATCCTTACTAAAATAGAAGGAAGCTATAGAAAATCACTACCTAACCTATATCTTATTTAATAATATCTATTATTAGTAAAAGCTTATATAATATAGATAGAGTAGTTGCTATAGATAGGGTAGTGGCGCTTCTAGTAATATAATAGTTTTAATAGGGTGCATCTATGTATAAGAGTGGTTATCCTTATAATAATAGCCATAAAAGTGGGGGCGCTGCATGAGTGACGGTCTAGTCTCCCTATCAGCCACCTAAACAATTTTTTTGCGATCTTCCCTTCTTTTCTTTGATCTAATCCCTAAATCGTGCCGCGGTTGCGGCTGTAAGATGTGTGCCGCTGCGCGGTTTAACGCCTACATAATTATTGACTTTATTGGCTCTGTACAGCCATTCGTTGTGTTCACGCTCTGGTTTCTGCAGTAGTCCTTTCGATCTTGTCTCCCTGTGAAATACTAACCCTACGCCGCATGAGAGAAAAGGCTTCGTCTACATCTAACTCAGGCTAATGCGAGAGAAACACCTTACCCTGCCCTTTCCGGCAGCGTCCGAGTCTGAAGCGTGCACAGTCCGTTGGCGCTCAGATGTCTTAGAACTATATGAGGATAACCTGCTTGGACCTAGCGGTGACATCGATATCCTATTTAGTGACGTCTATAAATGTTATAAGCCTGGAAGACCAAGCCACCGCGGCGAGTATTTGTACCACTCGTTGGCCAGTCATAAATCTGTGTCCTCTCATGGTACTGATTACATACATAAATTATTGAGCCTTCTTCGTGACTGGCACTTTACGTTTTTCTTCCTCTCATATCTCGTCTCTATCAACATGAATTCTCTGTACGAGGTAACTACGCTTGTTCTGCGGGGGAGTCGCCTCGCTCGGAACGAGGCCAACGCAACGGTTCGACTTCTCTGGTCCAATGCCATAGCTTTTAACGTCACATTTCTCGGCAGCCTCTTTGCTCGACTTCTTCGCACTCCACATCCATTAGTCGATACTTTTAGTCTGGCCGTAAAAGTTATCATCTTGGGGTTCGGCAACGAGTACATCTTCGACATTGCCAACCAGACGTCATCCCCGGCAGAGGATAAAATCAACAAACCATATCGTCCAATCCCAGCCGGTCTTATGACCGTGCAAGGCGCACAGTATCGATGGATTGTGACATGGCTTATCGCACTTGTTGGCACGTACTCCGCATCAGGCGAATGGGCCTTGGGGCATATGCTACATTGGCAGGCACTCATCTTCTTTATGTACGTGTATCCTGCATGGCAGACCTGGTACCTACGCAGCTATTTTGGAGCTGCAGGCTGGGTCGTCTTGGGCCGAATCCTGAACGAGACCCTTCTCAAGCACTCTAGAGATCTAAATGTGGTTATATCAGTTGACATGCTCATGTTTCTCTGGATACTGGTTACGGTACATGTGCAGGAGTTTCACGACGTTGATGGTGACGGCAAAACCGGTCGCAGAACACTACCTTTACTACTATCGACCCGACAGATACAGATTCTCCGAGCTACGACATCGCTTATTTTCTTTCTGTCTGGGCTCATCTTATCTATTTTTGTTTACAAAGTAGGAGTTACAAGCATAGCAATTATGTTTGTGACTATATTTCAGCTTCTTCTCTCCTGTTTCATGTCGTACAGGGTTATGTTCTCAACCGGTCGGAAGATGGATAAAACAACCTACCACGTCTACTACTACTCGCTGGCCTTACTCGTTCAAACTATTCTCGTGGCACTATGGAAATAAATAGGAGCCTATAAGAGGCTCGAAGAGCTCTGATAAATCGAAACGTATGCGAGCTTCTGCTTCTTATAGATAATTTTCTCGATCATACTTGTTTAGTTATGGCACAGATTTGCGAGATCTTGACCCAGTGTGTTCGCTGTACCACACTGTAGGGTTCAGTGACCCAGATCCTCAATACCACCTGAATTTGTTTCTGAACAGGTCGTAGATTGCTTGTCTTCAGCGTCACGTTAATAAACGGCGAGGCTCATTACATAGCTATAGAATGATAGACTAAGAGTAGTAATCATGTCATCGTGCGCAATGTTGTATATAGCTAGGCAACGTGAGAGTCGCAAACTTGAGATGATTGGGAGGTAGAACATGCAAATGCAAAAACAATGGTGATATTGTTTTACCCTATTCGCGCGTACTGCGGCTCGAAGACTTGTCGGCCTCGATATCGGTCACTTATGGAACGGCGGCACCTATTTATGCTGGGAGATTACCACTAGGTTATTTAGTGAAGCAATTTCCTATCGCATTAAGTTGAACAAGTTAGTACCTAGGCTGTTTAGTTACTGATGTATGACCCCAAAATCAGATCATGAATACTAATCTAATAACTGAGCAGGTTGAGAGAGATTCAACCTTACCTCTTAATACAGCAGTTCTTGGATTCTCGAACAGCCTTCACAATCTGATTTTATGATAAAACTCATTAATGACATTTACAACGTGTGATGATAGGTTAGCACATCTTCATCGGGTGTATTAATCATTAGATTTGTGAATCGTGAAATAGCCCCCTTTTCGCCCCTTTGCTTCGAATTTGACGAGAAAAGAGTTGACGATAAAGATACATACGAGCAGCCCCTCGATACGCCACGCCTGCTTTGTTGACTATTTTCAACGACCGGCCACTACACATGTTTGTTTTGTTTGCGTATAGTCTCTTCACTCACTCTCGCGGCATCCCTAAAGTCTTCGTGCTCGCAGCGTAGAGCCAGTCCTCAATAATTATACCGCATCATTTGCGGACACACAGTTCCCTGAACAGGCAGATTATGCTAGTTGCATTGGAATAGACGGAGAAATGAGGCGTCCGTATCATGCCTTCATGCGACATCGAAAATGGAAGCTATGCGCTTCAGGGAAAGAAACATGTAATGCCTTATCATCCACACCATCCACTGTTAGATCTATATCAAGGGTATCCCTTGGCTGACGTGTCCGGTGTGCTTATTGATCCGAGACTGCGACGTCACTGGAATGTAGTAATGGGAAAGCCTGATGATAGAATAATGCGAAATGATTGGATAAAAATTACTAAAGCAGTGTGATGAGTGGCCTTTTCAATATAGAAGTAGCCGTACGATAGAGAAAGGGGTTCGTATCCCGCTATTGACCAAATTTGCTGTGAGCTTCGTCCGCAGAACGGGTCAGCCTCGGTTGTTAGGACACAGTTCTAAAGCCTGTCTAGTCGAGGGCATATGCAATAGCCTACATGCTTTGGGAACTGCTTTTAGAGAATGCAGTAAGAGTTGCTGCACTATTTGTTTTAGATTGCGTCAGTGGCTCAGTCGACAACTTGTAATACGATAAGGTTTCGTCGTATATAACTGCCAAGTATAATTCGTATGGGGCTCAGTCCAGGTGTTTGAATGGTTCAGGTCTAGTCTATTGGCTTGTCTTGAAAGTCTTGTTCTCGGCAAACCTTCTGCTTGTAACTTCGTCGAACCCACAAGTTAGCGCCAAATATTTGATTCTGCCTCCACACGTTAGTAACACCTCAGCAGTCCAAGGGGAGAATGTCGAAGACTCACCTAGCGTCATCAAGATACACTCGTTGGATATTATTCAATGTTTTGTGAGCATTCGTAACAACCTGCTTGCGTTTCTGTTCGTCCACCCTCTTGATGAGCAGTCTGAATTGTCCGCTCACAGGTCTATGATCGCTGACTTTAATTTCATGCCTTCCATAGTCAAGCTGCTCAATGTGGCCCTTTCCCCGATACAACAAACGGTCGCACCATGCAGGACTTCGTCGCTTCTCGCTCGTGTCATAGCGATCACTCCCCACATCGTATTTGTATGTCGGGGCAAATGTTAAAGGCATTTCCTTGAATGCACGTAGTCTAAATGCTGGAATTTTGCGACGAGATACCAAAAGCTGGTCTCGATCGAGAATCTTGGACAAGTTACCTTGCTGGACTGCCTTGACGACCGTGTCGCGAGACATGGTATCAATTCTGTAATTCAAGTCTCCGTTAATAACGCATATTTCATGATCCATTATCAGACTACCATCACCTCCTCCGCAATAGTAGTCTTGACACGCAGAGGCATCAAGCTCGGCCATGAAGAGATTGGTATCGAGAACGGCGGCAATGTCGTTGTGCCGTGAAGTTGTTTGAGTTTGGCCGGCTGCCAAGTGGCAGTTGACAAAGCATAATGAACTATCATCAAGCTGAAAGCGGACGGCAATGGCGCCTTTGTTCCCGTGCAGTCCTCCCATTCCTCGCTTTACTTCGGCACCCTGCAAGTTTCGAATGCGCCCATGCAGGTTGGACTTGATGAATATGCAGGTGAAAAGTCCGACAAGAGGTGCATTGTATAAAAGCTGATAAAGGTGGCCCTGCGGGGCGTAATCGTCTAGTGTTTTGAGCAAGAAGTCGCGCCAATCGCGGTACCTATGGCTCATGTGCTCACTATCAGGAGTTTCCTTCTTCTTTGATTTCAGAAAACGCTTTGCAGTTGCAGCCTTGTCTTCGAGGTCCACTAGCTCTTGAAAGCCGAATACGAGAATATCTGGTGATCCACTGGTCTGCACAAACTCTTGAAAAAATGTTGCATCACCATCTGAATATCTAAGACTGTGAGGGGTAGAAGCTCCGGCGTTCCAAGTCATGACCAATAGCGACAGCTCTTCATATTGGCAGTATGAGCTCTCATTAGATTTGAGATTGTCTTGCAATCTGTCATCCTGCAATAGTCCATCCCAAATCTTGACCTTTCCATCGTGTCCGATAGATGCAACCTGAGACCGCGCGATTCGATACGGTGCAGCAACATCAACTTTGAGCTCGTGAATACCGGCGTCGTGAGCTTTCCATTCCTTCCGCACTTTCCAAGGACTACTGCTTGTATCGAAAATGCTCACACTACCGGTAGAGAATCCGACCCATAGATCAGTACTCACCGCAGTCAAAGTGTTGATTTTCCAACCACTGACATGGAGAACTCGCTGACAGGCGTAGTCGCTTGTAGAGTATATGCTCACTTTGCCATCAACGTGGCCGAAGAAAACTCTTTCAGGATGCGCCTCCATTGTCGTTCCTGAAGTTATATCGGCGGTGCCCTCGGTCATTAGCGGCTTGGTGAGGACTTGAAACGTTGTGGACCTATCCAGAGATGGTGCGAATACTCGAATGGTCTTGCCATCGGCGTGCCATAATTCGCCATCGGCTATCAATGAGAACGTATGATCCCTGGGTACTTTATAACTTTGAGTCGGGCACTTGTTTAGATTCGGTATTCCGTCATTGTCGGGTCCCCACACGTGCAAGCATCCCGACTCATCCAAGGTCCAGATCTCATTAAGATAGCGATATGCTCTGACTATTTCAAACCTGCCATGAGCACCCGATCTACTGCAGGTGATACGATTTGTGACAATGTCGACTTCCATCATATCGCCTGAGTTCATACCAATCCAAATTCGATCCGCCTCGGAGTTCGGGTCCGCGCCCGGTTTGAAAACAACTGCGGTCGCCTTGACCCCTTCAGTGTGAGCCAAACTCATAAGTTGCTCGCCATCCAGAATATTCCAGGCGCGCGTAAATGCCCCGCTAGTGCAAACAATATCACCACAAATATCAAAACGTTTTGGCTCATATCGTGTTTGAAGTACGGAATAGCCCTTCGTAATATACGGTGGCCGGCGATTGACACAAGAGATATCAGGGAGGTCGGTTTCTGACGATTGAACTCGTGGCTTTACAGTTCTACTCGTCGGCAAAGCTTTATGGTCCATTCTGAGCAGCTTTCCACTTTTTGTAACACCGCAAGCGCGGGGCGGGAGATCTCGAAGCTTCTCATTATCCGAAAGGAGAGAAGTGGAAGCCAATTCTTGCTTCGTGTATATCTTTCTCGCGTCTGTGTCATACATAGGTCGGGGCGGAGGATTCAACTTGTGACTGTTGACGGCCGATTGCATGACGCGTTGCGTGGAGGGACGCGAAGGAAGCGGCGGGGGTTTCTTCTCTTTAATCAACGGACGGATGTCTTTGTTTGAGATGCTAGACGCGTTGCTCACGTTGCTTATCTCACTTGTTGGAGTACTTTGCGTTGCTGATGATTTCAAATCGATAAATACGGCATTTCGATCCATAATTCTATTATCAGTAGTCTGATGATGCCTATTTGGTAGCTGAGGGGGGCGATCGCTGCTGGAATCCGAGCCCGATGACGGACTCTCGAAGGGGGACGACCAGTTGCTTGCCGCTTGCGGCAACGGACGCCGATCTTGCCCTTGTGGTAAAGCTGTAACAGGCTTAAACGTACTGGCTTGTGTCAACGCCCGACTACTCGTTACCGGTATCAACACTTGTGCTTCCCTATCACGACGTTGATCCATCGAGCGTCTGGGAGGCGGTGGCGAGGGGGGTTTTCTGCTTCCCGAACGAGAGGATCGCGGGGGTGAAATTTTCGAGGAAGGTGTAAGTAGCTGGGTTGCTGGTGACTCGAGAGATTTTGTGAGACAGCGAACGGAATCAGCGTCTGTGTTGGAGGGATCGAGAAAGGGAGATTGGTTTTCTTCTGCAGGGCGGCCAATCTTGATGCGCGGATGTGCATCTTGGCTTGGAATGGTGATCGGAGAAGTGCTAACAACAGCCGGATCGTCTATTGGAAGATGAATTACTGTCGCTGGGTGTATATGTTCGTTCAACTGCTTTTTGTTGGCAGTGATACCATTTGGAAGGGGCGCATTTATAGAAGCAGTCGATGAGTGAACTGCGCCGCTATCAATAGAGTGTTTGTCATCTCGTAGATGCTGGGGTTTTTGAATCGTTGATCTCGGTGGACCTGAGGCTGACTGAGGTTGCAATTTAGCCATGCTTTCGAACCGCGCAAGCAGGGACGAAACTGGCTTCTATTGGGGCACATGAGTAAAAGTTTTCGAAAATAGGGACGCCTCTTACTATGGATGAGCCATCCGTCTTGTCCTTATACGAATCCTGCATGGCATGTGGGAAGCAGTCACGGGCTGCAATTTTCAGCCACAAGGCCGCCGAGAAATGGTCGACGAGTTATAAGCGCATTCAGCAATGGCGCCAGAATCTGAAAGTACGCAGGACTGGAGTTCTGTCATGGGCGACGGGAAGACGCGCAGTAACTATCCACAGCTGCTCCGGCGGCAACGGCAGGTTCACTGCGGTTTTGTGATACGCGACGAGAGCGCCAAGAACGTGAATACAAAACTAGTTGGTCGAGATGCACAAGTAGGCGTTCCGTCGGCGTAAGAAAAGGCTTCGCTTGGCTGGGTTGTAGGGGACAAGTATGTGTAGAATTGTTTATAATCGCAAATGAGTTGTTCAGTCTTATGGCGGCGGGTCATCGACTAGTGGTTAGGTTTACAGGGGCGTCGGGTTTAAAACAAACTTCAAAAGAAAGAATAGTTAGAGTTAGGGAACTAAATAAAAGTGCGAGCTCCTATCAGGTTTAATTATCAATATATTATGAAAAAAGCCACTAATATTAGGTATATACTTCAAACTTCTTAAAATATTAATATTTAAAAAGCTTTAAGAATTAATATAGTAAATAAAAGGATTTAAACTCTATATAAACCTAAAGTATTTAACTAAATAAATAAAGTATTATTATTATTATTACTATACTCCTTAGCTATTAAAGCTATTAGAAACTTCTAGGGAGATAGTAATATAAGGAAAAACTAGAGTGCCTAGGGTAAACCCTTATATTTAGTGTGCTTAGTATAGTTGATATTAGTATAATGCCTTAAAGATAATAATAGTAGCTAGTCTTTAGCAGGCTAGCTAGCTAGCTAGCTATATTAGTACGTTAGTAGTACTAATCGATTTCTACCCTTATATGCGAGGGTGCTCTATTATATAGTATAGTTAACTATTAAATAGGATATAGGTTAGGTAGTGATTTTCTATAGCGTCCTTCTATTTTAGTAAGGATTTATATAGCACTATAAGCATAATCTAGGACTAACCTAGTATAGAGGGTAGGCTCTTAAACATATATATATAGCTAGGCTTAATAATAATAATAATTTACTTATAACCTAATTATTTAATAGTTATATATCTAGTTTACTATTAAACTAAATATGCCTTTATCTAATTAATTAATTAAATCTATAGTATATTAATTTAATCTTAATATAATTTCTATTATACTATTAATTTATATATATTATAAGAATTTAGATAGAATATATTAATTAACCTTTATTTTATTAAATAAATTCTATTATTAAATAAAATAGCTAAACTACTCTATATTATACTAAGCTATAAGCTTAAGAAAGCCTTAAATTAAATAGATTAGAATAAAGAACTTAGGTCTTTTATTAAATTATAAAGAGTATATAGATATATAGATCCTAACTTAAGGGATGTGCTTAAGGGTCCTTATAAGAACCTTAAAAAGGTTTCCCTAGGAATCTTAAAGACTCCTAAGGCCTTTATATTAGCTAGTAAAAGAGGCGTAAAGGTATTATAAAGTAGATTAACCTACTAGACCTTAAGAATTAAAGAGGAGATAATAATAATAGATATTTAAGGCTCCTAAGAGGTAATTACTATAACCTAAAAGGATAACCTTATTTATTAGGCTAAGAGAGACTAATACCTTAAAAAAAGAAAGGCACTTAAGCTTCTTATAATATTATAAACAATAAAAGGCAGTATTACTAAGCGGCCTAAGGAAGTAGCTAAGTAAATAATAAGTACTAATATAACCTAAGGGTTATATAATAAGCTTATAAAAGTTATATATAAGTAGAGTAAGAGCCGCTTACTATAATTACTAGTAAGTAAGGTAATCCTAAGTTATAATAAAGAGATAAAAAAGTATATAAGAAATAGAAATTCTAATAGCTAGGTAGTCTAGATCTCTACTAATTAATCTAAGTGATAGTTTTACTATTAGAAATAACTTCTTAATAGTATTTATTATATACTATAATAAACTAACTTATTAAGTATTAAGCCTATTTATATTTACCTAACTTACTTTTTAAAAAATAAAGACCTTTCTATAACTGTAATAGAGTCAGCCTTTGGCTGGCTCTAAAGCTTACCTGAGCTGGTCCGTGCCAGACCAGCTCGGGCCAGGTCACGTGACATAAGGGAGTGCCTCTCGACACTCTAACACATAGTCCTATTATCTTTCTCCTCCTCTCTATAGTAATTAATAACAATTATAACGCCTATTCGCATACGCCTAGGGCCAGTCCATAATAATAACTTAGAATAAGCTACTAGTATATTTTAATTAGTCCTATTTAGTAAGTTACTTAAAACCTTAAGTAGTACTAACCTTTATAATATCTATTCTAAATAGTAATACTACTACTCTAGCCTAAGTTATTATAGTATAAGCTAAAACTATTAAGGAAATAAAATAATAAATAGAATATCTTATAAAACAGCTAGAAAAACTTAAAACTAATAAAGGAAAGAATAAGTATAGCTAACTTAAGTTCCCTAAGCTAGAAAGCTATAATAGAACTAAAGGCAATATTAGAACCTTCTTTACCTAAGCTAAAGCCTACTTTAAGGTTAA
>JAFEME010000109.1:0-69094 GCA_018831755.1 Niveomyces coronatus | reverse complement strand
TAGCTATAGTATATATAGTAACTATTATAAATATATAAAAATATTTATAGAAAGAATAGATTTTCCTATAGAACTAAATAAAGCATTATATAGATAAAAAGAGATTATTAGCGCTAATCCTAGAGGAAGGGCATAAAGTATACCTTATCTATAAAAACATAAAGATAAAACGACCTAGCGATAAACTTAACTAGAAGAAAATAAGACTATTTATTATTAAATAAAAACTATTAAACACTAACTATAAACTATTATTACTAGAAGGGATAAAAATATATCCTATATTCTATATTTTATTACTAAAAAAAGCATTAGATAGTGCTAGAATCGCTATAAAAATTATAGTAGAAAACATAAATAAGTATAAAGTAGAAAGGATTCTTAAGGCATAAGGAAACATTAAAAATCATTATTATCTTATTAAATAGAAAGAATACCTAAATTTAGAAAATATATAGGAACTAATATATAACCTTAAGAACTACTTATAGTTACTTAACTATTTCTACTAAAGAACGCCTCCTATTCTAATAAACTAATTTTATATAAAGAACTAACACTAAATTCTATATCTAGAGAATATATTAATATAGGATCTAGCTCCTTAGAAGATATAGGAGGGAGATTAGAAGTCTAATAATACTACTTTAATTCCTCTTACTTAATATACTCTAACTCTTTTATATTATTAATACCCTATATAACTATATATATTATTTTTTTAAACTATAATTTCTTTTATTTTTAAAGATAACGTATCTTTACGCTAACCTTTTCTAGTTCCTCTTCTATATCTTCTAGTTTAGATTTAGCCTTATAATACTAATTACTAATATAATAGAGCTACTATAGAGTAAGAGGATTTTTATTATAGTAAGATTAATTAAAGCGAATATACTTATAATAATAAGAAGAGTCTACTTTAGACGCCTTATAGTCTAAGATACCCTATTCCTTATAAAAAGAATATAGAGGTGTATTAATAAGCTTTCTAACTATTAATTTAAAAAAAGCGTTTTACTTATCTATTTTATAAGAAACTTTTTAAGAATAAATAGAAGGCTTTATAATATAATTAGCTAATATAATAGTATATAATAATATAAAAAGGAAATTATATAAATATATAGGCGGCCTAATCTAAGGGCCTTTAAGGATAAGACCTATAGAGGAGGAGTATTATATTATAAATAATACTATATAGGGCTAGTCTATAGTAGGCGCACTATAAAGCTATAGTCCTAGTATAATACTAGGAAGGAAGTTATATAATACATTATTAGATTATTAAGATAATCTAGTAAGAAAGCATTATTATAGAATATAAATAATCTAAATAATCTAAAGGATAGTAGAGAACTAGATAAGTATATAAAGGATAGAGATTCTAGTAGCTAGTTAGTCTAGATCTCTACTAATTAATCTAAGTAATAGTTTTACTATTAGGAATAACTTCCTAACGGTACTTACTATATACTATAATAAACCGACTCTACTAGTATCAAGCCTGCTTATATTTACCTAACTTACTTCCTAAGAAACAGACCTTTCTATGACTTAGAATAAGCCACCGTTACACTAGGGTGGCTACTAGGGAGGCTAGGGAGGCCTATATAGCTTCCCTATACATACTACCTTAACACTCTATAATAACTTAGGAACTACTAGTCTAAACTAGGTAATTTATACACTATTAGATAGCTTAGAATTAGAGCATTCTAATAATACTAAAATCAGGTTCTATACTTACGAATTAAGTTTTTAAGGCTTAGTTAAAGACTAAGACCATTTTTATATTATAATATAATTGCTTCCTTTACAACAACTTAGTACTAGTAATAAGTAGCGAGCCTATAGCGCACACCCCCTACTAATTAGAAGCGATGCCTCTATACGCAGCTAATTAGAAGCCTAATAGAGCGGAATATTAATCCTCTAGCGGTGGTGTGCTTCTATAGACGCTAAACTTAGATAGGTATAATTTTAATGACTAAGCTGTCCGAACGTCAGGGGTCAGCGTCCGACACACCGGTGACCGACGTTAGATATCGGTCGGTGCTTTTGCAGTATGGCTAATCACGATCCTAGAAACCCCCCGCTGGTCGGTCTGTGCCAAGCGACTCGAGGCTTGGGAAGCGGAGCGTTTCGTGGTGGTTTAGTGTACTACTACCCCTGGTACTAGAGACCTGGCCACAATGCATCGGCGCAAGAGAACGTTTTTCTTTACAATTTCCACACCGCGAATAATCAATTTATAATCTCACTAAAGGAGGTACCACCAGAATGGAGTATTTCTAGCTGCAGCTTGCACTTTTATTCACCAGGCTTCAGTAGCTGCGGCGATGGAGCTGCGGCGACAGAGCACCACTAAAGCCCAACGCAGCGCACAAAGGTTGCTTAATTTAGTTTTATCTAGGTCATCCTAAACCAGATCCCACCTGCAAATCTTTGGACAGACAATATTGGCCGCTGCGCCAAACTCGCAAAGGAGATCCATGCAACGCCCACTTCTGTCCGCTCATCCACGACAATGTTCCCCACCGTCACCATCGCCCGCGCTACGGTATACCAGGCCTCCAATTCGCAAAGCTCCTCGGTGACGATCTATGACGGGTCGCAAATCTCGGGCAGCGGTGTCTCGCAGCCCTCGGCGGCCCCCTTTCTACCGGGAGAGGCTTGTTGGGCGGTGGCTACGAACGCCTCGTGGAGCGAATTGACCACTCGTTCCCTTGGGAACTCATTCTCGAGGAGTGCCATGACGTTAACTTGTTAAGCCACGTATCATCAAAGTGGCTGTACTATCCCTTTGAGTGCGGTAAGGCTCCAGTAAAGTCACTTACAGGGTTCTTATCAAATCGCAACCGCTGTTATAGGAAGTACTTTATTTTTCCAGTGATCGCCACTAAAATCAAGGTATACAGTTACAATATAGTACATCGGTTTAGGGATTATCTCGCCTTAGCTAGTGTACTAGCTTGGTACTTAAAAAAGACGGGTAAGTACTTTGCTGGAGCCTTACCGGACTCAAAGGGATAGTCTTGCGAGTGTAGAAGGAGAGCTACGTACAATGTCTAACCACAGGGGCTACCTACTAATGCGCGTTCACTCGATATTCCCCGAAGGGGTGTTCAGCTGGCGTGGCTAAAACGGAAAGAGAGCGACGTAGGATGGCCACGCATAGAGGCTGCTTACTGGGCTGAAGTCGCTGGATATTCCCCGCAGGCGTGGTCGGATGGCTCATCTGAAAGAGAAAGGAAGCCACATCGTACAGCAGATTGCTCTTCTATAAAATCACAAAATCACTGATAAAGCAGATCCCAAGGGAAGAAAAAAAGAAAAAAAAACACAAAAAAGACCAGCTCAGGGGGACTAACTTCTATGATGGATGATACACCCAGACGGCTACGGTTGGCTTGTAATCAATGCCACGCTTCCAAGGTTGTGGCGCCGGTCTCCGTAATATCTACATGGGAAGAAAATTTCAAGCTAACGCATTGGATCCCATAGGTAAAGTGCAGCGGCGAGAAGACTGGCTGTCAGCGATGCGAGAGCTTTGGTATGTTTGACAATAATAAATATAGAGAAACAATTGCACGGAGAACCGTATTCCAACCGTTTCTTCTCAGGATACAAATGTCAATTCGAGATTTCCATGGTTGGGAGGCACTCGCATAAGCGCAGACGGCGCAATGCGACGCCAGCAGACTCAGCAAGCACGAGTGCCCGCGACGAGGTAGTCGTGAACCCGACACGCACGAATGAAGCATCGCTTCGAGACGCGAGCCCGGCGGAGGCGGACCCGGCGGAGGATCACCCGCAGCTGCTCACGGAACTCTCAGACATGCTAAACACATTAACAGATCTGAGTATGCTATCACTGTTCAATTGGGACGCGCAGACGGTGGTGCCTCACTCGTCCGGACCGTCTGCAGCAGAGAGCACCATGGCTGCCGTGTCTACAAGCCGACCACGGGCAGGCAGCGTCTTCGTGGACTCTCTAGCCCATATGGATGTGCCAACCACGGATGGATCCTACAGCCTCAGCCCGCGAGGCTCCTTGACCATGACTTCCAACGTGGAGCCTGGTCGCGGCGAGCCCGTCGTAACACCCTTTTCCACGACAGCGTTAGCTACCGTCACATCTGGCAGCATCGCCGCGCCGCAGCACCCTGCCAAAGACTACGAGACGTCGGACAGCAGAATGTACACGCTCAACCTTCTCAACGCAATTACTAGCCTCGAGGCAGAAATGGACAACACCAGCTGCAGCGTGGACCGGTGCATGGACATAATCAAGACGGGAACCAAGGAGATTCAGCGGGCAGTCCAGTCACGGCAGTGGCAGAGGTCAGTGACGGGGCCGGTTCTGGTGCAGGTAGCGACGGAGATTTCCCTCATTACCATGGAGAAGCTGGCGGCGCAGTGGCGCGACGGAGATGGGGACGGGAGCGGCAGCGGCGGCGTTGGGGGTAGCGGGCACGATGGCGACCACGAGCGGGCAACGGGGAGGAGCTTGCACCTCGGGCAATACAGTACCGAGAGCGATGGGGCCAGCTTAATCTGGCGGCAGGTTATCCTGTTTGAGGCCCGTCGGCTGCAGCAGCTAGTGAAAGTGGTCGGTGCCAAGCTGGAGCGGTCGGGCCGGTGTCACAACGGGCCTCGTCCGGAGGGCCGGCTGAAGCTGTTTTGCGAGGACCAAGAGGAGAGGCTGAGCAACCTGATTTCTATGCTATTGAAAACCGACATGATAGCAGGCTGAGAGACAATTAAAAAAAAAAGGACTGTCATATTTTAGACTAGTTTTTGGAATGAAGTATTATTTCATCTGTCTTGTAGATTTCTTGGCGTGCATTAATCAGCACCCTCGTACTCAAAGGAGGGGGAAGCAAATTATTAATTGTCGGTGACGTAATAACTTATCTACCGAGTCATCCAATGTCCGAAAATACCAGCCAAGTCGTCCAGATCAACTGTCCGCAGTCTTTACTTTCCCCAGGACGGAAGTGGCGTTGGTCATCTACACTGATCATTTCTTGAAAAAAAGTCTCTAAAACCCGACTGACTTATTTGCCTCGAAAGTGAGTAGGAAAATTTTCAATCATCATTCTCCCCCGTACTCTCCCCGCTACGAAACTTTGGGTCATACAAATCTCATCAACAAACTCCCACGCAAAACTTCACTTTGGACGACACTTGATCCAAGGATACCCTGGGTTCAGTGAGGGGCGCACCTATTCGTTAGTGCCTCTCAGCCTCGAGCCAAGTGGTCGATCCCGGAACGGTCGGCCGGATGGGGCCGATGCTCGGACTGGATGGAGCACAATTAGGGGGAGCAGTTATAAATCTCAAGTCGAACGAGTGCAGATCTGAAGTTAGAGTGGGTCCTAAGACGGCAGGAAATAGCAGATGCGTTGCAGTTGCGTTACAGCTGCTATACATGTAGGTATACACTTATAGGTGCATAGAATAACCTCTACTGGCCTCCCCTCCTCTCTCTCTTCTTCTTCTCTACTACCCTCCTTTTCTCTCTCTCTCCTTCTTCTCTACTACCCTCCCTTCCTCTCTTTCTCTTTCTTCTCTACTACCCTCTCCTCCTCTTTGTCTTCTTCTTCTCTACTACCCTCCCTTCCTCTCTCTCTCCTTCTTCTCTCTCTCCTTCTTCTCTCTCTCCTTCTTCTCTCTCTATACTCCCTCTCCTCCTATCTCTCTTCTTCCTTTATTATTATATAATTTTTCATATACCTGTATTTACTAAGTAGATTACACCTATAAAGGTAGACTACACCTATAAAGGTATACTACACCTATAAAGGTATACTATACCTATAAAGGTAGACTATACCTTAGCACCTACATAGTATATATAGTGCATAATTAATTAATTAAAACGTAGGGGCGCGTTTCCACAAACTAGTCAGTACCTATAGTAGGTCAGAAGTAATTCTGAGCAAGGTCCTATTTTCCACTAAAATGTCCACTTTTAATCTACTAATTATAAAAGATCTACTACCTAAATTTATTTTATAAGAACTATTATTCAAGTTTTTAATAGCTAGATACTATATAATAATATTCTTTCTATATTTTAAGGTCTTAAATAAAAAGCTAAAGGTATTTAAAGTTAGGTAAAGTTTTTTTAGCTACTAAAAAAACTCTTTTAACTTTAAGTATATAGAACTTACTATAAGGACTATATATAAGATACTAAAATTATTAAAACTATAATTTATCTAATTCTTAATATTCTTATAGTTTTTGTATAATTTTAAATCTTAATTAATATAATTAAATCTTTACTTTAAAAGTGGGTGTTTTAGTGGGACATTTGCGCCGTGCTCGGAATTACCTTTGACCCACTATAGTTGGCTGGACAGCTGGCGCACCTTTTATAGGGGCTGGGCGGGCATTCTCTAACGTGATAATTTTAATCTAACTAGTAAACAATTGATTGACTAACCGCTAACGTGCGCTAAAACTTGTGAATAGAAGAGAAAACAATGTATGGGCAGGGGAGAAAGGTAAATAAATGATCCTATATGTAAGGCCAAAGAAGCATCCATGGTGTTAATAGACATACGGGGGTAATTAGAGGGGGTTATTAAACAATGGTAGTTGAACGCGGGAAGTTGGGCAGTGAAAAACGTTGGGCTGGACAAGTTAGGCAGCTTCGGCTTTAGTCTCTGCAACCTCACCCGCTCCAGGAGAAGTCCCGTTGACCTTTTCCTTAGGCGCCTCAGCCGCGGCTGCCTTGGCCTCTTCGCGCTGCTTCTTGACCTTTTTGACGCTGAACCATGGCATAAAAACACTGCCTGCGAGGCTGATGGCAGCAGTGGCCACAGCTGCGTAGAAGGCCTGCATTAAGAGATCTGGCGTTAGCTTTCCGTACATTAACCTGCACTGCGTGTTTCAGGAGAGTGCTTGCCTCGACTATGGCGTCGTTGTATGCTTTGCGAAGCGCTGGGAGATACTCTGGCTCGACAAGACGGTCGAGGTTTGTGGCTCCGCCAGAGAGAAGAGACGATGGATCCAGAGGCAAGTTGGCCTTTGCAGCATTGCGGACGAGGCTGTTGGTGAACAGGCTCTGGCCAACAGAGAGAAGGATCGCGCCACCAAACGTTTGGATGAAAATGATGAGGGACTAGAGAGAAGAAGCATGTCAGAGTTGCTGCGTCTTATGCGTGTGGGTGGTCGGGTAAGCTACTTACTGTGCCCTCGGCGACCTGTTTCTCGGGGAGAGCAGTTTGGATTGCGATGAGTGGCTGCTGCATGCCAAAGCCAATACCTGCACCGTATATGGCCTGGTACCCGATCCACTTTCCGATGCCACTGCTGGGTTTGAATGTTGTCATCAGTCCACTTCCCTAAAACACAAAAACGGTCAGTATTACTACCATCAAGTAAAGTTGTACCAGAATAAACGTACCACGCTGACGAAGACACTGCTAAGGACGCAGAGCCAAGTGTAGTAACCATTCACCGACACGAGGATTCCTCCAACCAAAGACAAAACAACACTGCCAAGTAACAGAGGAAGAATACGAATGCCACTCTCAGAGGCAGTATTGCCCTTGATGGCCTGGAACCAGATGGGGAGGTAGTAGGTCAGAACGAGAAGACTGCCAAAGAGAAAGAAGCTAAAGATGCAGCTTGCCCAGACAGTCCGGTCTCTGGCGACGCTCAGAGGCACCATGGCGCGATCAGACTCGTACACCTGGAGCCAGACAAAGCCAATGAGCAGCAAGCCGCCGAGAACAAACAGAACGATGATTCGTGCATTGTTCCATGGGTATGTGCTGCCTCCCCACATAATGGCAAGGAGAAGACAGATGATCATTGGGAGGAACAGGAGGATGCCAAAAGGGTCCAGACCCATCACCTTTTCTCTAAAAGAGAGAGTCGGGCTGTCGGGGGCCTTGAGTCCTCTGGTAAAGGCGATGATGATGATGGCGGCCACGAGACCGATTGGGAGGTTGATGTAGAAGCACAAACGCCAAGTAACGTATTCTATGTAGCGATTCATTAGCATGCATTATTGTCGCCGTGTCTAGACTGTGATGCTTACCTGTAATGGCTCCCCCTAGACTGCACATAGATGATTCTGTTAACAAGTTGACGAACAGGAGTACGTAGTGGAGGGCATCTTACAGAGGACCGGCGACGCTGGCAAGGGCGTACATGGAGCCAAGAGAGCCCTGGTACATCGGTCGCTTATCCAGGGGAAACAAGGCAGCAATGATGAGTGTAGCACCAGAGAGAATCCCACCAGCACCAATGCCCTGAATAGCTCGACCGATGATTAAGCCGACAGAGGTGGGAGTAGCACCACACACAAGACTGCCGAGCTCAAAGATACCGAGAGCCGCGAGAAACACCCAGTGAACTGGAAACAGGTTGTAGAGCTTGCCGTAGAGCAGCAGGAAGCTGCAGTTGGCAAGCAAATAGGACGACCATACCAGCCCACATCGTTGACCGAGTTGAACTGGTTGGTGATGCTCGGAATGGCGGTCGAAATGATGGTGGTGTCGAGAGCCTGGCAAAAGACGGCGAGACACAGGCTAAAGACGGGGTTAGAAATGTTTGATCGAGGCTGCACGCCGCATATCATGGCAGCGACGCGACGCGAGCAACAGCGCATCTGGAGGAAGAACTCACGCCAACATGACAAGCGCGAGTTGCATATTCGTCATTTGCTTCTGAGGAGCATCATGGTCCGTCGACGTCGGTGCAGAGGCCACGCCCTGCGATGGCTGTTCTGCACCTTCTGTGTCCGTCATGATGGGTGGTGCTGACGATTCAAGGCTTCATACTTTGATTGATTGATTGATTGATTGAAGTATTTGACGCCGGTGATGTCCTATCTAGAGGCAAAGGGCGCCCGCCGGAAGGATTCAGACGAAAGGACGAAAACAAAAAAACAAGTAATAAATTAAGGAAATATCCGAGATCGATCAAGAAGAGTTGGAATACGGATCGAAAGCAGCTGGTGGCTGAAGGTGGTTGGAAACGGACTGCGTTGTGCGCATCTGAGGCTAAACAAGGCTGCCGTTGGTTCAAGATCGAAAATGACTTGCGCGAGGCGTTAGCTCCACTTGGGGGTCAGGGATCAGGGGACTAAGAAAGAATGTCTCCGAGAAATGTCTCCGAAAGGCTCCGAGAAGTGTCTCCGAAAGGTATCCGATCGGGATTAAAGTTGCCGTCAACGGCGGGGCAACAAAAGTCTCCGAGCCGGGGGGGAGGGTACTGGCCCTCTGGGGAAAGATACATGGAAGGTACTTGTGGTCTGGTCATAGGTACGGAGCGTGGGCTGAGCTGAGACGACAGGGACAGTCTCAGCCTGACGCATGCGGGTCCTCTCTTCTCTCTATCAAGGTTGTCGCACCAAAAGGGGGACGCCACGACGCCACACCAAGTGGTCGATTATTTTCGGTCATATCCCGTTCAACAAAGATGCCCATTGTCAGTCTAAGGAGGCCGATAATGTACCTCTACTGTTGTGAGAGTGCGTAGAACGGCGACCAATATGCAGCATACTTGGGCCCCGAAGATGAATTTTCGAATTGATAAGCCGGGTTCATCCTATATGTCAGTCGCTTTCAGCTATGACAGCGGATGCTTGCTGGCACCATCGAGGACAGACAGTTCAACAATGGACCCTACCGTAACTGCAAACCAAAACACTTCCAAATTCCCAGATGGACAAGTCCTCATTGGCGATCCAGAATTTGACGGGCGTGTCATTCTCTATGTCATAAAAGGTTTGATGACGCCACCCGCTTGCTTTGTTCTCCCCAGTGTGGAGCAAGTACCAACATGTGGAATAAACCCACGGCTAAACATTCTCAATGTAAATCGCAGCGGACGAGACATCATACATCAACTATGTCAAGCCACTGATTCTAGCCCAAGAACTGCAATTATCGCACTGCATCGCCGTCATCGACACGCACTCGCAGTGGGCCTACCAGATGCACCCTGAGCGCTATGTTCCTGCCCTAAGGGATCAGGACCCAGAGACGGGACAGCGCATCCACGTCTTTGAAGGCACGGCTTGCCTCTACTACCTAGCCGGGCGTTTTGACCACACTGGCGACTGGCTGGGCCGTACGGCGTATGAGTGCGGCGCCGTACACTCCTGGACCGCCTACCAGACAGCAGGCATAGGGTGAGTGGCAGGGGAACTGGTCAAAGATTCAAGGTCATGTTATTGAGCCAATGTTTATCCGCTCATTGTTTGATGCAATAAAAGCTCTGACCAATTCACTGTGCCAACTAGGGCAACGGCAAAGTACTGGCTCTACTTTCTCCGTGGCTACCCATCACGAGCGGAGCCTGTGCAACTTCCAAGAACCATACAAAAGTAAGCTTGTAAAGTCGCGTTCGCTAATGAGACGCCACGTCTACGCTTATATGACGAGTTTTTGTTTACTGATACCATGGGACAAAGGCTGCATGAAAACACTGTCAAGCAGTGGGACATACTCGAGGCCCGCCTGGCCCTTCAAGACCAAAAGTACATTGCGCTGCGCGACCGCCCGACCATTGCCGATCTTTCCTATTTCCCCTTTGCCATGCCTTGGATGTTTGAATTCTTGTCTGTGGACATGGCAAAGTATCCGCATATCGCTGACTGGGCAGCCCGGATGCTGGCGCGTCCTGCTGTCCAAAAGGTCATGGATCGTGCGCCACGCATAGGTCATTGAGCTTGACGGGCATTCGGACAGTTTTTGGGGTTAAATGGTTCTACTTTACTGCTCTGAGACACTCGTAGGGATTTTTATTAACCAATGCTTCCATCTTTTTAGGACAGTAGACTGAGAATTAAGTTGCATCTGGGCACGACACCTGGTCTGAAGCATGTAACTGTTGTAGGCTGCAGCGCTTGCTCTCAAACTCATTGAAAGTCGCCGACAGAAATTTTATGACATAGTGAAACCACTTTAAAATTGCAATTGAAAGTTCCGCCTTGCTTTGTTCCATTCAAAGGCACGTCATTCAAGAGCAAGCAAAATGTACGCTCATCCTCGGCTAGATTGCGACTGAACGTCCTGTCCTTCCTGACTACGTCCTCCAGTACCCCCATCATGCCTTTTGACCCCAGACCACCCTAATCTTTGTCTTTCCGCCCCTTTCAGATAACTCTTTGCGCAACTGAGCTTGCAAGTTGTTGGCATCCTCAGTAAACTCGTTGGGAAGCATCACTAGAACCAAAGTCAGCTACACCCTGCCACATACCCGTAATGACTCACTCTTCACACCCTGCACAAGAGGCGGCACGGCTCCGCAGAGACTTTCCGTGCTCTTTTGCTTCAGCTCCGGGTTGGGGTTGCTCTTGCCGTGCAGAATATCGACGGAGCGCTCCTCCACGCCCGTCAGACCGGCGTCCCGCATGGCGCCAGCGAGCTCCTTGGCCAGGTTCGGCCCTATGCCGCTAAACGATGACATGGACTGCGCAAAGTGCAGAAACTTGTTGAGCGCGGGGCCGTTTTCGGGGACAGAGTCAATGTCGACCTCGACGAGCTGCATCCACGCCCCGGGCTTTAGCAGGCCCGCGAGCCGCGACACGACGACCGCAATGGTTTGCGGAGGCGCTGCGGCCATGACGAGGCGCTGATGCACGAGATCGAATGACCCGGCCCATTCGGTGGGGAAGGCGTCGTGGATGGACTGGTTCTGGAAACGCGTGCCTTCGGGGGCCGGGTCAGGGTAGAGGGCCTCGTCAATGTCGGTGCCGACGTACTCGTGCTTGACGGGGTAGAGGCTGCGCATGTGCAGAAGCCAGCAGCCGTCGGCGGTGCCGAAGTCGAGGATGCGGAGGCCCGGTTTGGAGAGGTCAAGGGGAGCGTAGATGGGGTCGCCCATGGCGGCCATCATGACATCGTGCTGGCCGGAGAGGCGCTCGCGCTCCCACTTGTTGTCGTCGTCATTCTTGGTATGTTTGATGAAATCTTCCATTTGATAAAAAAAGAAAAAAAAAGGATAGAAAGGATGGCTTTTGCAAAAGGGTCGAGACGTCAACGGTGTGCAAGATAGTTCAGACGGTGTAAGTCGTGCGTGGATGAGGTGAACAAGACCAAGAGAGAACGAGGCAGAAACGCAGAGATTGGATGCTTCACTGCTTATAATCTAGCTATTTTCTCAAAAGAAGAAGCGCGCTCGACACTTTGGCCCCAGCCTCATGCGTATCCGCAGCTGAGACCCAAACCGGACTTTTCTACGGGCGCCGTCGGTTGCACCTTTTCCTCGACCCTCTTCTCGCACCGCAGCAAAAAGTCTGGATGCGTAATCCAGCAATCTTGATTCCTCGACCAAATATCATCGCTCAAGAGACTCAAATCGTAATTGCGCACCAAGTGCACGAGCGTCGCCCGAATCATGGCGTCGGCCATGTGCTTGCCGAGGCACTGTCGGGGCCCGAAGCCGAACCGCCAAAACAGGTACCGGCGGTGCGTGTCGCGGCCGCCGAGGAAGCGGTCCGGCCGGTACGCCGAGTGGTCGGGCGCCCACTCGTCGCCGCGCACGTTGAGCGCGTACGCGTCGACGACGAAGCTCGTGCCCGCCGGCACCACGTAGCCGTCGACCTCACGCGCAGTCGGCGCCGCCTGCGGGACGCTAAACGCCGCGAGGGGCCGGAGCCGGGACGACTCGAGCACGCACGCCGCCAGGTAAGTCGACCGATCCTGGATGTAGACGTCGAGGGCGGCCTCCCCGCCGCCGCCGCCCTGGGCCTCGACGTCGCGCATCTCTTTACGCAGGCGCTCTTGGGCCTTGCCGTGCACGGCGAGGAACACGAGGTTCCACGATAGGCCGCCCGTGGTCACATCAAGGTTGGCAAAGAGGGCTTCGTCAATCGTCTGCAGCTGCTGCTCTTCATTAATCTCTCCGTTTTCGACGGCGGCCGCCATGCGGACAATGAGGGCACTCGGGGCGTGCACCTTGGCGTGTTGCAGCGCCTCCTCGTTGAACTGCTTCCAAGACTGCTTAAACTGGCGTAGCTCCTTGTTGGCACGAGTGGGGAGGAACCGCGACCATGAGAATCGTGGGAGACCTCCGCGAATGACGTACCCAAAGAGTTTCTCACGCATTGGTGCGAGTTTGGTCAACCACTGTATGAGATCCTCTGAGAGCGGTCCGTAAAAGACTTTGGCCACGATCCAGAATGGCAACATTTTTAGATCTTCGGCCGTGTGGATGAGGCCCTTTGCCAAATTGCCGCGTGGCTGCTTGTCCAGGCCCTCAAAAAATGCTTCTACCTACTCAATTGTGCATTAGGATAGGTAAAAGTCAGAATAAATTAGACTGTTGGGCGGAGCTGGGCTGGGCCAAATGGTTAGACTTACCTGCGTACGATAATCATCCACACACTGAACAACGGCTCGGTGCGAAAAGGGCGTCTCGACAACCGCTCGCAAGCTACGCCAGGGTTTCCCGCTGATAAGGCCGAGACAGTCGCCAAGGAGCTGGCTCATGTAGAAGCCGGAATTGTTTGCTGGAGCTTTCGAATGCTTATCCGAGTCTTTGAAGACTTGCTGCAATTGCTGAGGTTGTGTAAGAACACTCCAGACAGTTAGCTTTGCTCTTCGCCGCTTCCTTGGCAACATACATTTCAGACTCCATGCCGGACCATATGCGGTACACATTACCGTTTTTTCTCTGCCACGCAGTAGAATTTCCGATGCCGCCGATAAACTTGCCGTCGTCGCCTTGACCGTTGGGCCAAACGTACGGGCAAGATGGAATCTGGCCCAGTCCATCTTTATGCAGGATGGGATACTTCCATTCGAGAAACATCTGTCATTTTCCGATTAGCAATTTACATGTTTTCAATCTTGCGCTTGAATGATTTCGTCATACATTTATGAATGTGGAAATGACATGTTTTAGTGGCCCAGGCAGTATGCCGGGGGATACCAGCTCTGCCAGGCAAAACGTCAAGAGGGCGGCAACAATATAGAGCAAAGCCGACAGCACCCCAGCAAGGTTTCCGGTAAATCTTTCAATCATGACTCCAAAGCGTTAAAAAAGTGGAATATGGTAATGAAGAGCTACAAGGGGATGATAGACGCGTAGGGAGCACACCTTTTTAACATCTACTTTGGTCCAGCCGCAAACTTCGGCCTCCGTGCTTAGGAATAACTTGTTCTAGGCACCCCATGTAATACATTGTCAGGTATTTCGTTTTCACTCAATTTACAAGCTGTATTTAGATGCCCAAAACTTGGTGTGACGAGATCGCAACTTGGAAGTATTATGCGGCTGCCTTAATCGTCCATATCGGGTTCTATTACAGGGACGGAGAATTTAATCATGGCATTGAATTCTGATCTAGAATTTTTGATATGTTTTGAATCAACTTTGATCACGGCATTCTGTTTGCCGGTACCGTAGATGCAACTACGGACCGTTTATTCGGCCACCGTGCTATGGCTGGTAAACAAAATTCGGCATCTCCCGGCGATTCCGCAACAGCAGTGGTTCGCACACGAGGAGGAACAATCACCAAAACTACAACATGCGGAGCAAGTAAATACCACTTTTTTGACTCTATTCGTTCGTATTTCTTTGTCTATTGCTTTTTTTCCACGTGGATGCAGTTCGCTCACCGCCTGGAGGTATCAGCTATTACAAAGAACTGCACCGCATTTCAACATCGCCAACTACCCTAGAAGGAGCAAACTACTGATATGCACAACTCGACCATAGCAACTACGAACCCGTCGCGTCCCATGGCGTTCGAGATACCAACATCTCTCGTCACATGGGACGTGCGCTCCCCTACAATCTTTGCTTCACAGAGCGTCATTACCGCCGCCCTGATATGCACCACCCGAAAGTCGTCCCTCCTCCGACCAGCCGTTCTGCCTGTACTTGCGTGGCTCATGTTTCGCTCCTGGGAGGCAGCGCCAGCTTTCACCGGCCAGGGCGTTCTCTACTCGTTTTGGTGGGTTGGGCCGTATGCCAACATTTTCCACTGCATGAACCAGCTCTGCCTCTATCCCCTCGACCGCGCGGATATCAAGCAAGAGATGAGGCTCCAAGCTACGAGGAAGAATGCAGAGAAAGCCAACGGCCACACCGAAGAGACCTCGCAAGGACTCTTCTCACAAATCTGGTTCACAACGGCTATGCTTTTCAGCTTTCGTGGCATCGGAACTACGCACCAGATCAGCTACATCCCAGCCTTTCCATCCGGCGCCGTCCCGTCGAGGATCCGTTTCTTGACACGCCAGTGCTTCATCATCTTGATACAGCACCTGATCATGGACTTACTGGTATCGTCACCTCCACCGCCGCATGTCGTGGACAGCTGGGCCGAGGGCAAGGAGTGGCTCTGGATCAGCTCGCTGAACAAGCACTCGGTGACGGCGGCAGACTTGCAGAACCGGTTCATCGGCTGCGCGATGAACTGGTTTATAGTGGGGAGGGTCATGAACGATATCTGGTATCGTATATTCTCCGTCATCTTTGTCGGCCTGGGCATCTCGAAGCCGGAGCAATGGCCGCCCTGTTATGGCAACTATAATGATACGTGCTCACTCCGTGGGTACTTTGGGTAAGTTTCTTGACGAGATCTGTAAAAAGAATCACGCCAAACAGAAACAGGGTGGCTAATAAAAGACATTGAATGGGCAGGAAATTCTGGCATCAAATTGTCCGCTGGCCATTTCAGGCTGCATCCAGCTACTTCACCCGTCGCATCCTCCGCCTGCCGCAAGGCGTCATGGAGCGCTACGCCAACATTACTGCCGTCTTTTTTCTCTCCGGCACGCTGCATTCTATCCTCGATATTGCTTTCGGAGGTCAGTATGACCCGACTGGTAGTCTTTTGTGCTTTGGTCTGCTGTTGCCATTGGGCATCGCCTTCGAGGACACGGCGCAGTGGGTATGGAGACGCGCCACTGGTGTCCGGGGCGGGTTGTTTGGCCGTGTGGTCGGGCATCTGTGGGTTGCATTGTATCTCGCGCTTGTCACGCCCATTTTCAACTACAGGCTGCAGCGCATACCAGGTAATCCTACGTATCTGGTACCATGGAGTGTGATTTCTCTTGCGAAGGAAACTTTCGAATCGATGACTGGGAAATAGTAAAGGGGTACTGTCATCTATTGATACAGCTTTGAAGTGTTTAAAATACAATAAAAATGTGTGGGATCAGGAGCAGGCTTTTTACCCATATTTTGGACTCAACATGACGCTGCTTGTACTTGCCTCTTGAACACGGCGAGCTTTGCAACGCTAGAAAGTAATGTGAGAAAAGCTACGGGACCGATTCATAGCTCTCATGACCAAGAGAGAACTTTGATCTGACACGCGTCAAAACACATCTATCACTTGGTTGTGTATCGAGTACTGCCATATTCATTTCGGCCGCATATCAATCGCTGAAACCCAAGCGTTCCTCAGCGTGTGCACTTTGCTAATCTTCCAGCCCGAGTCACGAGCCAACCGGTACCAATCGTACATGGTCCTCTCCAGTCCCTTGGCCGTCATCATCATGTTGATGTCTCCATACCGAGATAGCCTGCCCATCTCGCCGCCAGTCATGATGGATTCAAGTACAATTAGTCTGGAGCTCTCTCCCGGGACGATAGCCTGACGAATATTCTTTAGAATCTTGATGGCATCTGGATCCAGCCAATCATGCAGGCACCACTTGATGACGTAGGCCGCGTGGCTCGGCACATTGACAAAGAAATCGCCCCCAACGAGGTTTTCCTGAGAAACACGCCCGGCAATGTCAGCATACTGTCCGCCGTCTTGGAAGAATGGCCTGGTGTGCTCGATGACGGCAGGCAGATCGAATATCCCGGCTCTCAAAGACGGGTTTCCGCGTAAAAGAGCAGCAACCAGACCGCCCCCGCCACCACCTACATCCAGTAGAATCTTGTCACCGAGTTCGTGCCACGGGTAGTCGGCGACGATGCCGGGGGCCTGCGCGACGGCACCGCCCCCGAGGGTGCGGTGCAGAAGCGGCACCCACCCTTGCTTCTGAAAATAGGTAAACATGTCCTCGTCAGTGTCGTAGTTGTGTTGGGCGGCGCTTCTGGTGGTGTCTTGGCGGACCGAGGCTGGGATGCCGCGGGCAATGTCGTAGAACTGGTTGCCGTAGAGCTCGACCCAGTTGTGCCACTGAGTCCAGTGATCGGAGCGGAGGAGCTCGGAGCGAAAATTGTTCTTGTAAGTGCCCGTGTCGAGATCGCCTTCAAAGATGCCGTTGCTGTGTAGTAGGCGCATGACCTGGCCGAGCCGGTCTCGGCGCGCCCCGGCGGCGTCAGCCAGCTGGCTAAGGGACATGATATGATGCTCCGCGAGTAGGTCGGGGATCCGCAGTGAGACGGCGGCTACTAGGCATTTGGTGCTCTCGAAACCTAAGGATGGTGGGCAGATTTCTGTTTAGTGTTGTGACTTGGAAGGCTCTGGTGGCGGTTTGCTGGTAGAGTGGAGGAGCTCACCAAGGAAGTGGTCGGCGAGGATGAGCTGGGCAGGCTGAAGCATGAGCTGCACCTCATGAAGGACATCCACGGCTTTGGCGGCCAATGCCGCAATATTTTTGTCGGGTAGCCCATTTGCATTATGTAGCTTGTTGCGGAGAGTTGTATCCATTGCAGGCGTGGCAAGGAAGTGTTTGAATGTCGTCAGCTGCGAGGCCATGTTGTCCAAGACGAGGCTGAGGCAGTCTGCCGGCGAGCTGCCCTCGGAGCTGCTGGACTCATCTTTGGTGGCGTTTTCGGCGATAACAGTTGAATTGGCGGTGTTTGTAGCCGCGATATTTGAATTGGTGATGTTGGCTGTGGTGGTAGCTAGAGTAGTGCCATTGGCTGTGGTGGCGTTTGCTGCGTCGTTGGTCATGATGGCACGTGACTACGGTACTAGTGGCGAAATTAGGGAAATGAATTTGAAATTGACTGAATTCCACTACAAATTTTACATTCGTTGTCAGTTTGTTTTATTTTCAGAGAATATACAGGGTAACAATAGCCAAATCCGGGCCGCTGTGCCTGCGCCCGCACCGTCTCGGCCACCGACTGGGCACTCAGCAAGCCACTCATTCACTAGCCCCAACGATCGGGCTCCGAGTGGATGCGGCGCGCAGAGAGCTGTGGCCGTTATCCAGCAAGTACCAGGCTAGTCGGGGAATGTACCGAGCAAGTATTTGGTACGCAAACGGCCATGTAATTCAGATTTGGGTGGCGGTACGTACCAGTGGCGCAGGGGCAACGACCAGTTTCTGCAGTCTGTTGGCTGGCATAAAAGGAAGAGTAAACTTTCCGTGACGTCGAACCCTTACTCTCAGCTCTGCCTATGATTCCAAGCAAACAAAGCAAAAGTCAGTTAACCGATCAGACAGATAAACCGACCGACAAAATCTCGCAACCATGAGCGCCTCCAAGGCTACCTACGATGTCCTCATCATTGGCGCTGGTCCCGCTGGTCTCTCAACCGCCCTGGGGCTGGCACGCCAGACCTATTCAGCCCTTGTCTTTGACTCACAGCAATACCGCAACGCTCCCGCCTCGCACATGCACAATGTCGCAACCTGGGACCACCGCGATCCTGCCGAGTTTCGCGCCTCAGCTCGCGAAAATATTCTCGCTCGATACAGCGACAGCATTCAATTCAAGAATGCCACTATTGACAAGGTCAAAAAGTGCGGTGATGGCACCTTTGAGGTGGCCGACACCGACAAGGTCATATACCACGGAAAGAAGCTTGTCCTAGCCTCTGGTATCAAGGACATTATGCCAGAAGAAATCAAGGGATTCGAGGAGCTCTGGGGCAAGGTGATGTAAGTGACGACTGGGCTTGACATTACATCTCCTAGTCCCCCTGCAATGACTTGGGCAGTCTCCTCTAACGTTGCCGCGCCTCTTAGCTTCCACTGCCTCTTCTGCCACGGATTCGAGGAACGTGGTGCCAAGAGAGCCGGAGTTCTTGCTTCGGGCTTTCTCACCCCGCCGCCCATGGTGTTGCACATGGCTCGCATGGCAGCAAACCTAGCAGAACACGTCACCATCTACTGCCACGGCAACGCTGAGCTGGAAGCCACTCTGAAAAAAACTCTCGAGGGCAAGGGAGTTACTGTCGAGGGTAAGAAGCTCACCGCTGTCGAGAGCCTTGGGGAAGGCCTCAAGATTCATTTCGAAGATGGTACCTCTACAGAAGAGCGCTTCTTGGTACGTCGCATACATTGCCCTTAGTATTACACACGAGGAAAGGAATGGCACAGTCATTAACAAAATTTCAATAGGTCAATGTGCCCAACTGTGAGCTGAATGGCTCCTTCCACAAGCAGCTAGGACTCGAAGTCGACCCCATGGTATTCATTAAGGGCAACCCCCCCTTCAACGAAACTGACGTTCCTGGAGTGTTTGTCGCCGGTGACTGCGGAACTATGCTCAAGGCCGTTCCTCAGGCCATTGCCATGGGCACTTTTGCTTCTGGTGGACTGGTGGCGCAGTTAGCTGCGAGCAAATTCTGAGTGGCGGGAGACTGAGCTGGCTACTAGTACAGCACGACTGACAGGTACCTGGTATAATACCCGGCTAAAAGTCTGCGACCACTCCTAATATTAACTAGCTAGCTTACTCGCTAGATTTTAACCTTATAAAGCACTATTAGGCTTAATTAAAGCAGAAATTAAAGATTTATCTACTTATCTTAGTTATATAAGAGGTATAAATGAACTTAGGAAAATCTTAAATATAATACATAAATAGCCTAAAAAGTAGTTTAAAGAACTTTTTTATATAAATCTACTTATATATTATAATTTATACTAAGAAATAAGATATAAAAAACCTATTTTTCTTTAAGAAGGTATATTATTATATATATATATTAGGTTAAAAAGTCTTAGATAAATTATACTTTTAAACTAAAATACTAGCTTTTTTAAAATCTATTTTAAATTCTATGCTTACTTACTATTACTACTACCTTTTTATTTAAAATATATTTATCTTATCTTAATATTTAATCTTTTATTTCTTTATATATTAATTTTATAATATTAATTTAAATTAAATTAACTTCTACTCTATTTTTTTTTAAAAGCTTATATACTATATATACCTTATAAGCCTTTAATAACTAAATTTCTATAAGAGAAGTAATTATATTATAATATAAAAATAGTCTTAGTCTTTAACTTAGCCTTAATAACCTAATTCTTAAGTATATAACCTAATTTTAATATTATTAGAATACTTTAATTCTAGGCTATCTAATAGTATATAAATTACCTAATTTAGACTAGTAGTTTTTAAGTTATTATAGAGTGTTAAGGTAGTATATATAAAGAAGCTAAATAGGCCTTTTTAGCCTTCTTAGTAGCTACCTTAGCTTATATATAATAGGCTATATAATATAAAAAATAAAGAAAAGTAGATTAGTTACTTAAATATATAAGGAATAGCTATTTCCTTTTACTATAGTAATAATAATTAAGTATTCTTTCTTTTTATATCTATACTTCTTACTTATTTAATTCTTTTATTTCCTTTAATTCTCTTAACTTTTTACTTTTAACCTTCCTTTTTCTATAGTATATACTTCCTTATATATCTCTACTACTATACTTCTCTATATATCTTTAGTACTACTATTAACTATTAAAGTGTTATAAACAATAAAAAGGTAGTATTACTAAGCGGCCTAAAAAAGCGGCTAAGTAAATAATAAATAGTAATATAACCCTAAGGGTTATATAATACGCTTATAAGGATTATATATAAGTATAGTAAGCAGCGCTTATTATAATTACTAGTAAGTAAGGTAATCCTAAATTATAGTAAAGAGATAGATTAGTATATAAAGGATAGAGATTCTAGTGCTAGGTAGTCTAGATCTCTACTAATTAATCTAAGTAATAGTTTTACTATTAAGAATAATTTCCTAATAGTATTTACTATATATAATAATAAACTAACTTATTAAGTATTAAGCCTACTTATATTTACCTAACTTACTGCCTAAGAAATAGACCCTTCTATAACTTAGAATAAACTACTATTATATTTTAATTAGTCTTATTTAGTAAGTTACTTAAAACCTTAAGTAGTACTAATCTTTATAATATCTACTATAAATAGTAATAATACTACCCTAGCCTAAGTTATTATAGTATAAGCTAAAACTATTAAGGAAATAAAATAATAGATATAATATCTTATAAAATAGCTAAAAGAACTTAAAACTAATAAGGGAAAGAATAACTATAGCTAACCTAAGTTTCCTAAGCTAAAGAGCTATAATAGAGCTAAAGGTAATATTAGAACCTTCTTAACTTAAGCTAAAGCCTACCTTAAGGTTAATAATAGTCTTAATATAGCTAAGAATTAAATTCTTTATATTAGAAACCTTTTAATAGATAAGGCATTAGAATAGTAGGAGCTAACCCTTAGAGACTATCTTAATAATAGTCTTATAGATTAGAAAATAGAAACTAATAAAGCTTTTAAGGACTATAAGAAGTTTAAATAACTCCTTAAGAATACCTTTATTAACCTAAATAAATTATATACTATAACTTATAAACTTAAGTTACTTAAATAAACTAGATCTATTTAGCACTATATATAAGAGTTCTAGTAGATCTCTACTAAACTTAAATAGGATAATAATAGCTAAATAGAACTATTCTATAATAGACTATATAAAGATATAAAAGATAAAATCTTAAAGTAGGATCGACCTAGAACTATTAAGGTATTTATTATAAACACTATTAAGATTAATAATTAGAACTATACTTAATAACTTAAATATAGTATAAAATAAAATAGGTTTTATAGATATAAGCGTAATTAACTTAATATTAGTAAATAATAAAAAGGATCTATAGTATATAAAACTTACCTAGGACCTATAGAACTTAATACTACTTATAAAAAAAAGGGAAAGTATTATAACTATAGAAAAGTAGGGCACTTTATAAATAAATACTAAAGCCCTAAAAAAAAATAGAAGCCTATACCTAAAGGATAGAAACTTTAAGCTATTAATAAAGATAAACTACTAACTAGAAATATTAGTATAATTAATAGTAAAGACTACTTCTCTAAACTAAAAAGAAACTATTTCTTAGAAAAAGAATTAAATATAGTCTATATTAAAAATAAAGACTAGGAATATAGAACTTAACTACTAGAAATTAGATTAATTAACTTATCTAGTGCTTATAATTATATTCTACTCCTATAAGGACCTAAGATACTAGAATATTATCTAGTTAGTATATTATTAATTAGAAAAGAAGAACTAGAACCTATTAGAGTTATAATTAAGAGAATAGATATTATAGACCCTTACGCTCTAATTATAAGGCTATATAAAGTAGAAGCATACCTTAATCTATAACTTTATCTCCTTAGTATATAATATCTAGCACTTAGCACCTAATATTAAGACTATACTAGGATCTTATAGGCTTTATACTTATATAATAATTATAGATAATACCTATAGAAGAAATTAGAATATAGGTAGTTTCTAAAGTTTATACTAGAATAAGGATATAGCCTATTCCTAGAAATAGATCTATAATACTAGATAATCTAGAAACATAATAAGAATAATATACTATAAAAGTCTAAGAATAAATATTATACTAAGGATAATAATATATATACTATCTAAGCTATAACTTTATAATATAAGGATAGTAGAAATAGTATTATAGTAAGTAATCTACTTAGCCTAGATTTAATTAGTATAATAGGTAGGTAATCTAGACGCTGCCTATGCTTCTATACTCTAAAGGAACTAAGTATTTTTTAAATACTATAAGAGGTAAATTAATATTTAGGAAAAGATAGCTATTAGAATAACGAAGGCCTTTCTCTTAATAGAGATCTAATTAGTCTCTATATACTATAAATATTAGTAGATATAAATATCTTATTATTACTATTATAATAGTAAGAAAGAAAACCTAGGTAATAATAGATAGTAGAGTATAAAGAAACTATATCTTACTAAATCTTATTAATAGATTTAAATTATACTAAAAAGATAAAGATAAGCCCTACTAACTTATAACTATAAAAAAAGGTATAGTAAAGTATAGCTAAGGATAAGTAGAAATAGAGATTATATAGCTTTTTATTTATATATAAGGTATAAAACACTATATTATATTAGATATTATAAAGATCTTAAGATATAATATAATATTAAGGATATCTTAAGTATAGGTAAGCAATCCTAGAGTTAACTAGAGAATTGTTAAGGTATATAACTTCGATAGTTAATAGAAGTACCGAAGGTACATAGGGAAGTATAGCAGCGTAGGTATATAAGGAAGTACCTGCTGTAGAGGAAGGAAGGTCGAAGGTAGTCGAGGAAGTCAAAGGAAACAAGAGAATCGAGCAAGTAAGAAGTATAGATATAAGAAGGAAGAATGCTTTAATAATTATTACTATAGTAAGGGGAAATAGCTGTTCTTTATATATTTAAGTAACTAATCTACTTTTCCTTGCTTTTTATATTACGTGGCCTATTATGTGTAAGCTAGGGTGGCTGCTAGGGAGGCTAGGGAGGCCTATGCGGCTTCCCTACACACACTGCCTTAACACTCCGCGATAACTTAGGAACCGCTAGTCTACATCGGGTAATTTATACACTGTTAGATAGCTTAGAACTAGAGCATTCTAATAATACTAAGATCGGGTTATATACTTAAGCATTAAGTTATTAAGGCTTAGTTAAAGACTAAGACTATTTTTATATTATAATATAATTGCTTCCTTTATAAGAATAGGCTAACTTTAGTAGGATATACTAAGATATAATTAGAATACTAAGAGCGGCCTAAAGAAGAAGGCACTTTAATTAAATTATAATAGGCCTCTAAGAATATATATAATCACTAGAGAGCCTAAAGCTAATATAATAGAGATTCCTAAAGAATACTTAAAGCATAGTAAGCTATTTAGTAGAGAGCTAGAAATAGGACTACTAGAGTATATACGCTAGGACTATAAGATTAAACTCTAGCCTAGTAAGGAACCTAATTTCTATAAAATATATCCTTAGAACCCTAAGTAGGAGAAAGCATATTATATATTATAATAGGCGTTATTTCTAACGCCCTACTAGTTAGAATAAACAGTCTATAAGGAACTTTAGAGGAGAGATAAAAATTTACTACCTTTTATTTCTAACTAGACTATAGTTATTTTAGACGTAATATTATCCTACTAGTTGTTTATTTAGCTAAGAGTAGAGGCTCGTTTAGCGCTAGTTTAGATAAGTACATAGTCTCTTTTAATAATAGAGTTAAGAGAACTAAGGGCCCTAATTAGTGCCTAACATATAGTAGTAATTACTACTTCTAATCTTATAACTATATAAAATTTTTTTTTAATAATTATAGCGCTAACCCTAACGCTAAACTATATTATAGACTCTCTCTCTTTAATAATAGATAAAAACGCTAAGCCTAGAGTAAATCTTAACTTTCTCTAAAACATATATAACGCATTTATTTATAATAATAAAGCATTATAGGTAGTATATAGCTTTTTTAGCGAATTAAATCTTAAGGACCTCTATAATCTTAGTAATTATATCTATACTAATAGTACCCTTACTAAGAACCACCTATAACCTCTAAGCACTTAAACTATTAATTCTAGCGATATTAGCGATAATATAACCTTTATCTATACCTTATTAAAGGCTAGATATAAATAAGGCCTCTTATGCGATAAGGACACTAAGGACGCGAGTAATCTAATCTATAACACTATTAGTAAGCTAAAAGCGTAAATAGGCGGCCTTACCGCTTAGATAAATAAAATATTATAGTATTTAGAGCGCGTCTTACTTAATAGCACGTCCCTAACGCTAATATCGCTAATAGCGCGTAATAAAGCAACGAACCTAATAATATAACTAATACCTTTTAATCTCTAATTAATTAGTTATTACTAGCCTAACGCCCTAGCTAGTAAAACTAGTAAGGATAATATTAGTATAGATAAAAAATACCTAGTCGTCTATATACTATCTATATAGTAAAGCTAAGTCTAGATAGTTATTACCTATAGTCCTACTTATATTAGCTAAATCTAACGTCACCTATAGTAATTATTATAAGGCAATGCCTAGCTCTAGTAGAATTCCTAAGTAGATCTAATAGAGCGAACTTATCTTCTCTAGAATAAAATAGTATTTTTCGCCGCTCTATAGGATAAGTTTAGCATCTACTATATAGACGCCTAAGCATAGATAGTAAATAACGCGTATATACTTAACGTGCTTAGTAAAAAACGATCCTTAGACGTTATTTTTATAGAATTTAAGAAATACATAGAAGCGCTAGGCGACTAGTTATTACTTATAATTATCTAACGATTCTAGTAGAAATTGCTACCTATCCTACGTATAACCTATAAGCGGCCTAATAGAAACGTAGCTATCCTAGGCATTTTAAGCGAAATTAACCTCTAATAGAATATACTTTATAAATAGTATAATAGATAAACCTAACTATATAGACGTCGATTATTACTATCCTAAGGATATTATATAAGTAGTATAAGTAATAGTAATAGTAATATTAATTAGACTAATATATACTAGAATAGACGCTAATTCTAGTAGAAGTACTACCCCTAGAGGCAGTACTAGCCTATAAATAGCAGCACGCACAATAGATATTAAGTTAATTAATCTTAATAAGATAGCTAGAACTATTAGCGCGACCGCTGCTTCTATTAAAATAAACGCATAGAAGAATAGGACCGCTAAGTAAGCCTAGCTCTATAGCTAGACCGATCTAATTATAGTAAGCCGTTCCTTAAGCTATATAACAAACGTTAGAATTAGCGATTTAATTAAGCTAATAGACAGCGAAGCTTCCTAAAGCGATAGCTAAAGCGAACACGCTTATAGGAGAAAATCTATATAATATAGTCTAATAAAGATAATGTCTCTACTAAAATTAAGAGCCTTAAAAAACATAGATAAGCCCTAATTAAAGACATAGAACCTAATAGTAATAATAGGCATACTAACTATTTTAATGATTAGACCGCTAGTAATAATTATATAAACATAGCTTTTCTTCTTACTATAGCGTTAAAACTAGTAGTAGAATTAGCTAAGGTAGTTAAAGCTATCCTAAGGCCTAACATAGAAGCCCTCTAGGAACGCTATTACCTAACCTATATACGCCTCCTAATTAAATTCGCTATTAATAGGAAGGCATTTAATATTTACTTAGATAGCGGCGCTTCTACCTCTCTTATTAATAAAATATAGCTCTAGGTAAATAGTTCTAACGTCTATTTTAAACTATAGCTAGTAAAACTAGTCTAAGGAATAAAGTCATCCTTTAAGGTTATAAAGCGCGCTATATTTAACTTCTATGCTAAAGGAAGACTACCTATAAAGGACATTATTATATATTTTATAGTTAGCGCTAACACAATTAATAGCCTTAGCCTAAAGCTCCTTCTAAGTAACTTATTCCTATATAAACATAGAGCATAAATAGACTATATTAAGGAAAGAGTCACTATATATAGTGCTTAAAACGCTAAGTTACGCGCCTATATATTCTAACTAATCTAGTAAGATTAGGCATATATAATAAAGTTAAAGGTTAACTATATAATTTATCCTAGGTAGTAGCGGCTACTTATAATAATATAGTTAGATAGAACTACTATAATATTACTAGAGGTAAGCATGTTAGTGCACTTTCTCTCTAAAGTCGATAGTATACTAGACGCTACTATTAATAGTCGCACCCTAGAAATGCTTATAGTCTATAACTAGTTAAAGAAACTACTATATATTTAGAAAAACTAGCGCCTTAGTTAACTCTAGCTATATATAGGCATAGAATATATATACTAAATCACCTCTTTCCTAAATAAACTAATAATATAAGCATAACCCTATGCGCTAAGAGAAGACACGCCCCTACTAGTAGAGGTGCCTAATATAGACATAGGAATGCCTAATTATAGTATTTCCTAACTAGAGATAGTCCTAGTTATTACTAACTACTTTAGCGTTAAGATATTAAACGCTAAGCCTGATTTTACTAAGATATTAAAGCTAGTAACTAAGTAATATAATATTTATCGCGACTAGGGCCTTATTCTAATAGATAATAGTAAAAAAATATATATTAATCTAGTTAAAGGGTAGTAAACTTATAAATAGGCGATTTACCTATATCCTCTTAGACTTAAAGATCGCGCTATACTTAATAAATATTATAATCGCCTCTATAAAACTAGTAAACTTAATCTAATGCTTAACCTAGCGTCTATTATATATCTAGTATTTATAGTCTAGTAGATAGCTAATAGCGTTAAAAAAAGCTATATAGTAGTAGACCTACGCCTACTTAACGTAATAATAATCCTTAATATATATCCCCTACTAGACTAGGGTAATATAATTTCTAGTGTTTATAGTAATAAGTATTACTTAATGTTTAATAGTAAAAGCTTTTATTTCTAATTTAGTATTTATCCTCCCTATTAGAACTATATAGTCGTTATTTCTAAACATAGCCTTAAAGTTTCTAACGTTATACTTATAGGATTCTAGAACATACTACTATATATATAACGCTATATAGACAACCTATTCTAAGACTGCCCCTTTATCTATATATTTATTAATAATATTCTTATCTTATCTACTATATAGGAGGAGCATATTAAGCACTTATATATCTTCCTTACCTAGGCGTAAGAAAAACGGCTATATATCTCCTTAGAGAAATCGTTTATTAGCTTTCTATTAGTACGATTACTTAGCTTTATTATAAATAGTAATAGTATCTAAAACACTAATAAATGCCTTATTATATTTACTAAAATAGTAATACTAATAAACCTATTAAAGCTAGAAACTTTTATTAGCATAGTAGGGTTTATCTACTTAGGCATACTATAGTATATATTGTTACTTAAACTACTCTAAGCGTAAAAAACAGCGCTTCTTAAGTAGCTTCGCGATATAGGCGCTAAGATCACTAGACTATTAAAACCTATCTAAAAGATAAAAACATAAAAAGTTATATTTAAACTAATAGAATTAGAAGTAGTAGCGTTTAGAAAACTCTAATCTTTCCTATTAATATAATTCTTTCTCTAGCACTATAATCCTAATCGTCCTCTATTTATTAAAATCAACGCTTATAAGTAAGGTTTTAGCCTCTTTATATTCTAACTTTATATTAAATAGGATAGTTAAAGTATTCTAGGCTAATTAATCCTACTATATTAAATATAACTAATCCTCTTTCTCTTACGACTAACCTTAAGCGCTAAATAAGCATATATATTAATAGAAGTAAAGGTTATAGTGTTAGGATAGGTAGTATAGAAACTATAATAGATAATTTAATTAAATAGATAACTAATAAACATTATTACTAACTATAGCGCTATAAAGGGCATTATTACCTATATATCTCTTACTATAATAGACTTAAATAAAGTAAATCTAAAATTAGTAAGCATAGCTAACTACCTATTATAGTTTTAATTATGTATTTTTTACGTGCTAGGCGTTCTTAATATCGTGCTAGACGCACTTTTACGCCTACCCTAACATTAGCCGCTCTATAGAACTATAAACGCTAGCTAATATAATAAACTTAGCGAGTTAATAGTAGTATTTAGCACTACTATTATTAACACTACTTTATATCTAGCGTTAAATAGTAGATAATTAAAGGTTATAGAAAAGATATTTATCTATAAAAAATATCTAAATACCTTTAGAATTATAAGGCCTAATAATAAAATCTATATCCCTAGCGGCGTAGATAGCCTTAGCTACTAATTAGGCTATAGGAGCGAACACTAGATAGGTTAATCTATCTTATTAACCCTACTAGGTAGTAGAAACTATATATACTATTCTCTAAAATTCGCCCTCTCCTTACTATAGTATATAATAATAAACACTATTTTAGTATAAATAGAATATACGCTAAACTTTCTAACGTTTTTATTTATAGCCTTAACTAGTAGATCTACCTCTATATCGCTTATTATAGCCCCTATAAAGAAAATACTATTAATCGTAACCCGCCCCTAGGTGAACTAATGCTACTACTATATCTACCTACGCCTTTTTATACTATTACGCTAGACTTTATTATAGACCTACTACTAGTTTTATTAGTTAATACTATATAGGCTATCGACGGCTATAATTCCCTTAATACACTCTACCTAATTAATAATTAGTTCTCTAAACATACTATACTACTTACTAGGAATAATAACTATATAGTAAAATCTTAGGCTATTATAGTATTACGATACCTAATAATATATAACTAGGGACTCCTATAGTGTATTATTAGTAATTACGATCTAAAGTTTATTTCTGCCCTTTAGACTAAGATAATAACCGCCCTAAACATTAAAAAGCTTATATTAACTATATATCACCCTTAGATAGATAGTATTTTAGAAAGAAAAAATTAAATAGTAGAAATCATAATATAGTACTATATAATAATAAACCTAACTATACTATAGCTATTTCTACTACTAGTATTATAATACTATTTAAATAATATATATATATAATTAATTCGACGATCCCTAAATAAACTACTCTATAGTTTTTATCTAAATTCTATTATTAATATTATTATAAATCGCATTCCTAACGTAAAATATTATACTAATAACTTACTTAATAGCTTACGCTATACTTACTTATAAGAAGCATAACTCTCTATTAATACTAGTATAGCGTTAGTAAAAATTCACTATAATAAAGGTAGAACGATCCTAAACCTTAATGTTAGCGATAAGGTCTATTTACGACTATATAAAGGCTATAAATTACTAGGCAATCTAAAGAAAAAATAGTCTATAGCCTATACTAGCCTATACTATATCCTTAACTATATTAGCCTAAACGCTTTTAAAATTAACCTCTATGCTAATAGTTGTGTCTACCCTATAGTAAACGTCGCCTAGTTATAGAAACTGATCTAGGGTCCTAATCCTTTTAATCGCATAGTAGAAACCGCTCTAGCCCTTATTATAAATAGCGAGGAATATTAGGAGCTTAAAAGAATTATAACTTATAAAGACGCTTAGACCTATAACGCCTAACGTTAGTTCCTTATTAAATAGCATAGTTTCCTAGATAAAGATAACTTATAGATTTACTAATCTAAGCTTAAAAATAGCGCTAAAGAAATACTTTATAAATATCTACTTAAGTATAGCCTTCCTTATTAGAATCGGCCTATATAGAGCTTAAATAAACACTATTAATGCTAGTGTTATCTTCTCTATTCTTTACTATATTATTACTATATAATTATCTACTTTACTTATTATTTAGAGTCACTTTATATTAATATTACCCTTTATATAGCTAATTCTCGCTAGCTTTAACTATAGACTTATTATTTCTTCCTTACCTAGTAGCTCCTTCTTACTTCTATCTTTTTACCTCTTATATTATTCCTTTTACTACTCCTCTACGCGACTATTAGAATTTACGCTACGCTAAATTATTTTTATCCTTATCACCCTATCCTTTATTTTTTTTTTTTATTATTAGACTAAGTTAATCTATTATACTTTGCCTTATATTACTAATTCTACCTACCTAGCCGTTAGAATCGCTAGCTACGTCGCTACTATAAATAGCTATAGCTATATTAAAGATAACTATATAGGCGATAATTCTATTATTAGCTAATTTATTAGATTACTTACTAACCTAAGATTTAGTAATAGCGCTATTATACTTAACCGCCTTATATAATTAACGCTTAACGACTACGCTAAGCCTAAGGACGCTACTAATAATAAGAAAACTAGACGCACTATTATATTTAACGTGCCTATCCCTAAATCTAGTAAGGATAAGTCTATAATATTTAAAGGGAAAGTTAATTATGACGATTACCTACTTCGACCGGTCGATCCTAACGACCCCTTTATTAAATTAGCCGCCTAGGTCTTTAATCGCGATAGACCTAGGACTAAATTTAAGAAGGGCTTCGCTATCCTATATAAAGAATATTATACTAGAAAAAAGGAAAAGGAATAGTAGTACTAAGAGTTACTAGAATTAGAACATAAGAGAGTTATAGAAATAAACATAGACTAACGCTATAGCTATAGCTTCTAATACTAATACTATAGATCCCTATAATATTATACTAACTAACACTATTACTAGTGTAGAAGCTAGCTAGAACCTAGCTATATCTAGTAGAAATAACACTACTATAAGTAGAATTCTTAGCGGTAAAGGTATAGATAATAAAATTTAGAATCTCTTTAATAAAGAGGAAAATAACAACGATCCCTCCTAATTAGGCGCCCTAGGCGGTAACGATAATAATAATAATAATAATAATAAAAGAAAAAAAGGCAACGCTAAAGATAATAAGGAGACTAATAACACCCTTACTATAGATAATAATAAAAGCGATAAATCTAATAGTAAAGATAAAGTTATTATAGGCCCTATTATTAAAAAACGCCGCTGCTTAGGTAAACAACCTATAGGAGTAAGTAAAGGTAAGATAAGGGGTAAGCACCCTAAGACATCTAGTAAGATCCTTCCTAGTAGCTAGGACATAGCCTTAGTTCTTACTACTAATATATAAAAATATAGTTTTCTATTAGTGCTTAACTAGAAATACCCTATGTTTTTAGGTAATAACTATATATCTATAAAAGTTATTTTTAATAAGCCTATATAGGATTATAGTAAGCTATATATTAGAAATCTTACCTAGCTAGAGGGCGGTAAGCCCTAGACTTATAATAAAGCGATTTACGATCTCTAATAGTAGTATTATTTAGCCGGTTTTAACACTTTTAACGTAATAAAAAAGCATCTAAGAGAGGTCACTAATAAGATTAATACTATTATAGCCGCTATTAAGGACATTTTTTTAGTAAAGGATAAAAATAGTAAAAGCTAATACGTTAATAATATTAAAAACGTTACTAGCACTAATCTAGCTCACTATATTAAAGATAGCGTCGCCTAGGCCTAAAAAGCCTACCTTAATAGCGGTTATACCTTAAAACGTAATAATTATAAGCATTTTAAAGCCCTTCTCCTAATAAAAGCATAGGTCCTAGCGTTAAAATTTATAAGCCCTATATTAGTTTTAAATAGCTTAGTTACTAGTGTATTATCTAATATATAGCGCACTAACCTTTATAAAATCCTTATTTAATAGCCTACTAGAAGTAGGTATTCTAGTAGTGTCCCTACTCCTACTAATAACTATAGCGTACTTATAATTACTACTAATACGCTTAGTAAAGTAAAGATAGCTAATAAGTAGATTAATAAAATTTATAAATAAGGCTAAAAGGTAGTATAGTCGATTATAGATTTATAAGAGGGCGAGTAATTACTTAAGGATAGTTTTAATAAGCATATATTAAAATTTATTAGCCTTAAGGCTAAAATAGATATAGAAGATAAAGCCTAAGTAGAGGTATATAATTTATATATCTAGGCTATAAATAAAATACGCGCTAATATTAATAGAATTCTCGCCTAACTTAATAAAATTAATATAGTAGTTATATAGCTTAAGGACGTTAAAAAGAGTAAGACTAATAAGCCTATAGGCTAGATAAAGGCGCCTACACTAGACACTAAGCGCTCGCTTAAACGTAACTATATAGGAGATAAGATAAATTTAGCGCTAGGACTAAATAAAAGAACTAAGAGGTCGCTAAGAAAAACTAAAAAGCCTACTCTTTTAAAAGATAACCTATTTAATATCTAATGTCTCCTATTCTATAGCTATGCCTACTAAATCGTAACCTATAATCGTTAGTTTCTATTTATTTCCTATTATAAAGTACTAGTTATATTAATTTTTTATTTTCTTTAAGTCTAGCGCTAGATGCGCTAAAATTTACTATGTAGCGGCCTATATTTATAGATTAGATCTATTAGTTTTATAATATTTTACTTATAATTTTCTTTTCTTTTATTTTATTACACCTTTATAATTTTTAAATATAAGGCTAATTTTTACTATACGTTTAAGAATTTATAATATAGATATTACTATTTTTATTTAAAAGGGGGGCATTTATTATATATTATAATAGGCGTTATTTCTAACGCCCTACTAGTTAGAATAAATAGTCTATAAGGAACTTTAGAGGAGAAATAAGAATTTACTACCTTTTATTTCTAACTAGACTATAGTTATTTTAGACATAATATTATCCTACTAGTTGTTTATTTAGCTAAGAGTAGAGGCTTATCTAGCGCTAGTTTAGACGAGTATATAGTCTCTTTTAATAATAGAGTTAAGAGAACTAAGGGCCCTAATCGTTGCCTAATAAAGCACTTAAGGAGTATCTAAAGAAGAACCTATAAAAAGGATATATTAGACTGTCTAAATCACTAGTAGGATATCTAATCTTATAGGTTTAAAAGAAAAATAGAGAATTATAACTATATATTAACTATTAATAACTAAATAAGATTATAATTAAAAATTAATACCTATTACTATTAATAGTAGAAATTAAAGATAAGCTAAGGAAAGCTAGTTAGTTTACTACCTTTAACCTTAAAAGGGCTTATAACCTTATCTATATTATAAAAGGTTATAAGTAGAAAACTACTATTTAAACTATAAAAGAATATTATAAATATTTAGTAATACTCTTTAGACTTATAAATATACTAGCTGTATTTTAAACTATAATTAATAATATTTTATAAAAATAACTAAATAAATTTATTATTATCTACCTTAATAATATCCTTATCTACTCTAATATACTTAAAAAATATAAGAAATATATATATAAGGTACTATAAGTACTATAAGATAATAAGCTACTAGTTAAATTAAAAAAGTATAGATTCTATTAGTAGAAAGTTAAATTTTTAGGATTTAAGAACTAACCTAGAAAAATAAGTATAAGCTAATTAAAGATATAGGTAATTAAAAAATAGCTAATACTAGAGATACTTAAAGAAGTTAAAGGATTTCTAGGATTTATAAACTTTTATTAATACTTTATATATAACTATAGTAAAATTATAATACTATTTATAAACCTTATAAAGAAAAATTAAGACTTCTTTTAGACTAATATAGAAGAATAAGTATTCTAAGAACTTAAGAGTAAAGTTTTAAAAGAACTAGTCCTATTTATAGTAGACCTAGATAAACTATTTAAAGTTAAAATAGATACCTTAGACTTTACTTTAAATAGATAACTAGGATAATAAAATAAAGAAAGATAATTTTATCTAGTTGCCTTCCTTTCTAAGAAACTTTATAGACTAGAATTAAATTATAGTATTTATAATAAAGAACTTATAGTAATTATTAAAGTATTTAAAGAATAGAAATATTACCTTAAGGGAGTAAACTATAAGGTTAAGGTATTTATAGACTATAAGAACCTAACCTTATTTATAACTATAAAGGATTTAAATAAATATTAAATTAGATAGAATAAAACTATTATAGATTATAATTTTAAAATTATATATAGAAAAAGATCTAAAAATAGATAAGTAGATATACTTAGCTAAAGAGAGGATTTAAAATTAAAAGAACTAGTAGATAATATACTACTATTATATACTAATAAGGATAGAAACCTTATATTAAGCACCTAAGAGATTAATATAACCTAGTAAGCTACGCTAGATAATATATAGATAATATAAATTATATTAAGTGTTAAGAATAGAAAATACCTAAATAATTAGGAAATAAACCTATATATTATAAAGAAAAGTAAGACTTTCTTAAATAATAAATAATAATATATCCTTAGTATACTTTAGAAATAACTTATTAAAGAAATATATAAACACCTATTATATAGACACTAAGGTATAGAGAAGATAATTAATAGACTATAAAGATTATATAACTTCTTAAAAGGTAGGAAAATTATATAAATAATAATTAAGGAATATAATATATATAATAAAGTAAAATTAGGATAATATATACTATATAGTAAATTATAACTAATACTATTACCTAAAAGAGTATAGTAAATAATAACTATAGACTTTATTATTAAACTACTAAAGTCTAAAGAACTAATAATAAGAGTTAGCTATAATAGTATCCTAGTTATTATTAATAAACTTATAAAATATACTTACTATATTTCTTATATAGAATCTAGTAATACTAAGGATCTAGTATATATAGTTTTTAAGATAGTAATTGCTTAATATAGTCTACTAATAAAACTAATATTAGATTATAATAAGTTATTTATATTAAACTTCTAGGAAAGCCTTATAGAAATTATAAAAATTAAGTAGAATCTATTTATAGTACTTTATCTATAAATAGATTAATAAATAGAAATCTTAAACTAGATACTTAAATAATACCTATAAAGCTATATTAACTATTAGTAGAATAATTAGGTAGAATAGCTACCTTTAGCATAATAGGCTTATAATAGCTCTAAAAATAAGAATATAAAAATATTACTATTTAAGGTAAACTATAAATTTAACCTTATAATTAAAATATATATAGTATAAAGCATATATATACTAGTAGCTATAGTATATATAGTAACTATTATAAATATATAAAAACATTTATAAAAAGAATAGATTTTCCTATAAAACTAAATAAAGTATTACATAAATAAAAAAAGATTATTAGCGCTAATCCTAGAGGAGTAGTATAAAGTATACTTTATCTATAAAAACATTAAAATAAAACGACCTAGTAATAAACTTAACTAGAAGAAAATAGGACTATTTATTATTAAATAAAAACTATTAAATATTAACTATAAACTATTACTATTAAAAGGGATAAGAATATATCTTATATTCTATATTTTATTATTAGAGAAAGCACTAAATAGTACTATAAGTACTATAAAAATTATAGTAAAAAATATAAATAAGTATAAAGTAGAAAGAATCCTTAAGGCATAAGGAAATATTAAGAATTATTATTATCTTATTAAATAAAAAAGGTACCTAAACTTAGAAAATATATAGGAACTAATTAGAAACCTTAAAAACTATCTAATAATAATTAAGTAGTTCTATTAAATAAAATCTATCCTTAGTCTATTATACTAAAGGCCCTAGCCTCCTAAATATTTACTACTACTTTAGATTTAAGGATAAGTAGATTAAAGCTAAAATAATCCTTTAGACTATCCTCTTAATCTAACTTTACTATACTATATTTAAAAAGCTCTTTCTCTTTAAAATAAAGGAGCTCTTTTTATTTATAAAGATAAGTAAGATAACTTAAAGCTTCTATAGTATTATAGTAGGCCTAAAGAGCCTTTTCCTAAGCCTTAGCTAAAGCACTCTTAGCCTAATACTACTAGGTTTTAACCTTATCTAGAGTAGTAGAGGTGCGCTCTAAAGAAAAACTAATAAATATACTATTATAAAAGCGGCCCTTAAGGGCGTACTTGTAATAATAACTAGTAGATTTACTAACTATAGTATAGTAAATATATTTATAGTAATATAGTATATAAGGTATAATCTTATTAAAAGAATTAGTATTATAAAGTTTAATATATTAAGTAAGATAAAGATATTTTAAAGTTATATTATAACTAGATAAAGTATACTTATATAGTTTCTATATATACCTAGATATACTATTAGAAATAATAATATAAGAGAGAGAAATTAAAAGTAGGACCTATAAAGAATAATAAGGTCTTAAAGATAAGACTAATAGAAGAGGAGTATTATATTATAAATAATAAAAAAGTAGCATTACTAAGCGGCCTAAAAAAGCAGCTAAGTAAATAATAAGTTGTAATATAACCTTAAGGGTTATATAATATACTTATAAGGATTATATATAAGTATAGTAAGTAGTACTTACTATAATTACTAATAAGTAAGGTAATCCTAAATTATAGTAAAGAGATAGATAAGTATATAAAGGATAGAGATTCTAGTAGCTAGGTAGTCTAGATCTTTACTAATTAGTCTAAGTAATAGTTTTACTATTAGGAATAACTTCTTAATAGTACTTACTATATACTATAATAAACTAACTTATTAAGTATTAAGCCTACTTATATTTACCTAACTTACTTCCTAAGAAATAGACCTTTCTATAACTTAGAATACGCTACTATTATATAAAGTTATATATTAATATATAGTATACTTTTAATTATTACTAATATACTTGGTAAGGTTAAGAAAACTAATAAGTAGATTAATAAAATTTAGAAATAAGGCTAAAAAGTAGTATAGTTAATTATAGATTTATAAGAAAGTAAGTAATTACTTAAGGATAGTTTTAATAAGTATATATTATAATTTATTAGCCTTAACACTAAAATAGACTTAAAAGATAAGGTATAGGTAAAGGTATATAATTTATATATCTAGGCTATAAATAAGATATATATTAATATTAATAAAATTCTTACCTAACTTAATAAAATTAATATAGTAGTTATAAAGCTTAAGAATACTAAAAAGAGTAAGACTAATAAGCCTATAAAATAAATAAAAGCGCCTATACTAGACACTAAGCCTATGCTTAAATATAACTATATAGAGGAAAAAATAGATTTCGTGCTAGGACTAAATAAAAAACCTAAGCTATTACTAAGTGTTAAGGTATAACTTTAATAGTTAATAGTAGTACTAAAGGTATATAGAGAAGTATAATAGTATAGGTATATAAGGAAGTACCTACTATAGAGGGAGGAAGGTTAAAGGTAAGAAGTTAAGAGAGTTAAAAGAATTAAGAGAATTAAGTAAGTAAGAAGTATAGATATAAAAAAGAAGAATACTTAATTATTATTACTATAGTAAAAGGAAATAGCTATTTTTTATATATTTAAGTAACTAATCTACTTTTCTTTACTTTTTATATTATATAGCCTACTATATATAAGCTAGGGTAGCTACTAGGGAGGCTAAGAAGGCCTATATAGCTTCTTTATATATACTACCTTAACACTCTATAATAACTTAAAAACTACTAGTCTAAATTAGGTAATTTATATACTATTAGATAGCCTAGAATTAAAGTATTCTAATAATATTAAAATTAGGTTATATACTCAAGAATTAGGTTATTAAGGCTAAGTTAAAGACTAAGACTATTTTTATATTATAATATAATTACTTCTTTTATACTATAAAGAACTAAAAAGCCTACTACTTTAAAAGACGACCTATTTAATATCTAATATCTTCTATTCTATACTTATACCTGCTCTATTATACCCTATAATTATTAGTTTCTATTTATTTTCTATTAATAGTACTAGTTATTTTAGTTTATATTCTTTTAATTCCAGCGCTAGAAGCGCTAAGATTTACTATACTATAGCCTATATTTACTAATTAGATCTATTATTTTTATATACTTTACTTATATTTTTCTTTTTTTTAATTTTATTATTCTTTTATAATTTTTAGAGATAGGGCTATTTCCTACTATATATTTAAGATTTTATAATATAGATATTACTACTTTTATTTAAAGGGGGGGGCACTTATTATATATTATAATAGGCGTTATTTCTAACACTATACTAGTTAGAATAAATAGTCTATAAGAAACTTTATAAAAGAGTTAAGAATTTATAACCTTTTATTTCTAACTAAACTATAGTTATTTTAGATATAATACTATCCTACTAGTTATTTATTTAGCTAAGAGTAGAGGCTTATATAACGCTAGTTTAGATAAGTATATAGTCTCTTTTAACGATAGAGTTAAGAGAACTAAGGGCCCTAATTAGTGCCTAATACTTCTATTATTCCTTAGGGCTTTAGTATTTATATATAAAGTATCCTATTTTATTATAGTTATAGTACTTTTCTTTTTTCTTATTAGTAATATTAAGTTCTATAGGTTCTAAATAAGCTTTATATACTATATATTCTTTTTATTATCTACTAATATTAGGTTAGTTATATTTAAATCTATAAAACCTATTTTATTTTTTATTATATTTATTATTAAATATAGTTCTAATTATTAATATTAATTATATTTATAATAAATACCTTAATAGGTTTTAGTTAATTTTATTTTAAGAGTTCATCCTTTTTATTTTTATATCGTCTATTATAAAATAGTTCTATTTAGCTATTATTACCTTATTTAAGCCTAGTAATAATTTACTAGAATTCTTATATATAGTACTAAGCTAATTTTTAAGCACCTTTTAGGGCCTTTAGTTCTTTTAATAGGTTTATTATCTATCTACGCCCCTATTATAAAATAACCCCCTCCCTATAGGTAGTTGTGCATTTAGAAATAGTAGGGAGAGAATATGTTGAGGATTTACAGTGATCTCTTAGTTAGCAGTAGCACCGCCACCCACTAACGTGAAATTTCTTAATGGAGAGATTTATATAGGGAGGCAGTTGGCGAATATCACTCAAGACCTTGCCCTACCCTTACGCATGTCAACATGAAAAGGTCAGCACCATCCACAACGTTCAACGATAGGCCGTACGTTCAACAACCCGTTTCATGCCAGTTTTGTCGGTCGCGGAAATTAAAATGCGATCGTGGCCGCCCATCATGTTTCAACTGTCGATCTCGCAACAAAGACTGTATCTACGGAGCTGGTGGGTGAATGCGAACAGCCCCCCCCCCCCCCCCCCCCCCCTCCCCCACGCGCGCCAGACATCATTAACCACGTCAGGCAGACCGAGAACACTCCCCTGCCCTAGCAGTTTCAGTGCCATCACTGATTGGTGATGGCCCATATCCAACGTAAGCCCATTATTACCTAATCCTTTGGATATGTAATTTGTCTGATAGATCGTCACAGACGGGACAATCTAGATCTGGCAGAGCGTGTGGCGAGGCTGGAACGTGCTGTATTTTCCCAACGGGAGCCTGTCTCAATAACTGCCCAACCAACTCATCACACCAACTTCCGGACAGTAAATCATGACGAGGAGCAGCAAAAAACGTCGCAGTGGCTTGAGGGGCTCTTGACAGAGGTACGTTATTGCGATGCTGCCTTATTTGTTGAATCACGTCTACTGACCATACTCTCACAGGATGTCCCAGGCGCACGCTCAACGCCAGCCTCAATGAATGTGGACATGGGCAATTTTCCAGTCTTCGACGATGCCGCCACACTTTTGAATCATTACACACAGTCCGTCGACGCCACCTACCGCATACTGCATAGGCCTACAGCATGGGATATGCTTGACGCTCTGTACCACGATCTGAACGCAGGCCGTGCTCATTCAGCCACACAACTGGCCTTTTTCTTGTGCATCTTTGCTGGAAGTGTATACGTATCGAAACATGACTTTCAGTTCAAATCGCCTTCGCTGCATGGCCACTTCCAGCAAGCTCTAGCCGAAACCTGGGCTCAACAAGCTGTGCAACTACTTACGGACCGCCCCGTGCCTCCCTCTGTCCCGGCGTTGCAGACAATTGTTAGCCTGGCTCACTTATGCACGCAGATGGAAGGTCTCCGTAAAAACTTCAATGTATTGAGTGCGTATGGCATTCAAATGGCGCGGGTAATGAAGCTCCATCGCTTGGATTCACGCCCAAGCCGTGAAGAACGACGCAAGAACGGCGCCGACATGGTGGATGTAGAAGTGAAAAGGCGTATTCGGTGGCATATGGCTGCCTCTGACTGGTATGTGCCTCGTTTTTGTAGCTGCTGACTCTGCTAACCCCCTCTAAGGCTCATGGCATATAACAGCGGACCAAACGAGGGGGCGTATTTGCTACATCCCCGGCAAATGGAAACAGATCATCCAAGCAATGTCGAAGACACAAATATACCTCAAGGTACAACATTTCTCACGGAAGAATCCTACGCGCTACCTCTCACTAAACCTACATCCATGACGTACTTTATTCATCGCATCCAGTCTGCGACCCTGGCACGAGAAGTTGTCGATAGCCTACCAGTGTCCTTCTTTTCCTCGCCTGCCCTGGAGAGCTGCGCCGAGCTGTACGAAAATGTCAAGGTCATGAATCAAAAGTACAAACGCTTCATCGAGTCTCTGCCACCATTCTTCCAATTAACCATCGAGGATGAAAGGGCTCACGCTGCACTTATTCATGAGATGCCACATCTAGAATGGCAACGGTACCTCATCAACTTTGTGCTTCATACGCAGCTGGCACGTCTTCATCGACCGTTTTTAATACGAGGTTCGAGACAGCCAGAGTATGGAGAATCGCGCCTTCAATGCATTCAGTCGGCGGAAATAGTCGTGCACATTAGAAACCGCGTCATGTACAACCACAGTATCGGATCGTTTACGTATGTTTTGCAGCATTTTCTCAATGCCGCCATCATCTTAGCAATGGATGCATGCTTCAGCCCCGACAAGGTACACGCACCTCGTCGCAAGCAAGAGGTTCTTAGAGCTTGTCGCGCTCTGGAGCATGATTTGAACGCTAAGCTAGTACCAGTCAATGGCACGTCTGATGAGGACATGTCCAGTGGCCAATCTATGGTGCGGTCGTTTCAGAACGCAGTGCGCAACCTTCTCAGTACCTTGAAGACCCATGTGCGCGAAGACGATACCGACAACACCAATTCATCTGCTCAAGACATAGGCCCTCATGTGCCGTCACCACCACGCCAGCAGAGACGAATGGCTACACGATCTAGATCATCTATGTCGACATCTAACGTTGGAAACCTGCCGCCCTCTGAGCAATTTACAGGCACAGGCGGGCATGAAAATACAGAGGATGAGATGCCAGCAATTGAAGAAGAAGCTGTAGACGTGAATACACCACCTGATATCGTGCTCGATAAGCTCTGGGACGACTTTTTTTCTCTTGGATCAACTTTCAACGATACAGATTGGGATATTTTCTTTTCGGACGTTGGCGCCAGAATGGATTGACACTGCAATTTCTTTTGTAACAAGTATGAATGAATTGGCTACTTATTCATTTCTAAAAACTGCAGCCATCCGAACAACAAAAAAAAAAGCAAAGCGTGAAATTCATTAAAAAGAAACATTATCACTCCATCTAATAAGCGCTGAAGTAAGCTCACAATTGTTCTTGTGCGCCTTCAACACGTCGCTGAGACTTCGTCGGCTCGCCTTGAGTCGGATTACGACTTGTGCGAAGACGCGTACGATGGGGATGATACAGATGGTTCAAGCTTCGTATTGAGGCCCTCCCTTGCATGAGCAATGTTGAGGTCGTCGCTCTTGTCAGTGCCGTTGATCCAGACCTCCTTGCCACCCTCGTCCTTTCCATAGTAGATATAGTTACCCTGTACGTGCGTCAGTGCCTGATGCGGTTCACGATGAAGAATGGATGCTCTCTTACCTTTCCAAGCGTCAATTTAATGACACCCTCGTAAATTTGGGGCTTGTATAAGGCCGATGGCTTTTGCTTATTGATCATGGAAAGAATGTTGTGCGTGGTGATGTCTGCCTGAGCACGAGCTGCGCGCGCCATTCGTGGGCCACCAGTCTTCGCCACATCACCCACAGCAAAGATGTTCTCGTGTTTATGTGTCTCGTCTTGGATTTGCATCGTGGGCTTTACCATGATTTGTTTTGTCGTGGGGCAGACAGCCGATGGCACAAGCTGTTTGAGAATGGCCGAGTTGGGGCGTTGTCCAGTACATGGGATCTAACAACAACGGAGGGATTGGTCAGTATTTTCACGACTCGTAAGCAACGTTTAATTAGTATACCAATACGTACCACTAGATCGTACTGCGACTTCTTTCCGTCTTTGAACGTCAGTTCACCACCTTGGCCGACTTGCGGTCTTTTGCCTAAAACAACATTGATGTTTAGGCGTGACATGGCCTCGACAACGTTTTCATGCAGTTTTGGTCCAAAGTTGTTCAGCAACTGAGGGCGAGAATGAACTAAAGTAACATTCTTTTCCGGATAGTAGGCCGCGATGTCGGTTGCAATTTGGATTCCTACAGGTCCGCCTCCTACAATGGCAATGCGATTGGCATCCTGGATTCTCTGTTGCGAGCTTCGCAATTCCGCACAAGCACCCTCCTTACCCAAAGACATAGCCTTGGATGGTGGTGGCTGCCAAGAACCAGTGGCGATGGTTAGGTACTCGTAATCAAGAGTCTCACCAGATTGGAAGCGAACCTGGCTTGACGAAATGCTTATAGCAGAGCCGCGAATGTGCTGCAGAATACCGGGTGGACCAAATTTAAAGATGTTGTCGTAGGGAATAAAGGCTTGATGCTCGATACCAGGAACCACGCCGTAGCGCGGGAAGGCAAACAGATGGTTGAAGTGGCTGTTGCGCTCGACCAGGACAGCTTTGTAGCCTGTAGGTAGCGTCTCGCTCAAGCGTCTCGCTAGCCACAGCCCAGCGTAGGAGCCGCCAATGATGACGACGTTTTTGGTGTTTTCAGTTTCTCTGTACATCCATCGGTGGCCGACGGCTTGAACCTGCTGAACTGTACGTGCAAGCGTGAGGCCCAGCATGGCACTCAAGGCTTTGCGATAGAACTCAATGGCGTCGGCCATGTTGCAAGAGTTGGGATGAAATTAGATCTGAGAAACTAAGCGTTTGGAACGATTAAAAAGGAAAAAGAAAATTATATTTTGAAAGATGCAGTTCGGATAATATATTGAACAATGACATACCGCGTTTGGTGCGAGGTTCAGGGTCTTCCGTATGTGCTTCCGCGGAGGGTGCCGCGGAGGGGTCCACGGAGGGCTCCGCGGCGGGGAGTCCGTGACTAACATCTTGTAAATCTTTGATTCCTCAAGTCCGTCGCCAAATTCACCGAACAAGTTTTTTGATTGACCTAAGACCCTGGAAATATTATTTATATGCAATCTCAGCCTCCTGCCATCTTGTCCAATTTTTACGCATCAGGAGATTCACTTCTAATAAGGCACCTTGCTATTCGCTTGCTACACAATGACTACGGCGACCGAAACCTCGCCCAGCTCTGCCTTGGAAAAGGCACCTGAGCCCAACTCCAACACAGTTGATGATTCCTCGAGTTCTCCCCAAGAGGAGCAATCACCAGATGTCGAAGCCCTTGAGGGTGGTACTAAGGCTTGGCTGAGTCTGATTGGTGCTTCTTGTGCCATGTTTGTGTCGTTTGGCTGGGTCAACTGCATCACACTCTTCCAGGCTGAGTATGAGCGAAACCAGCTTAAAAACTACAACAAGTCGACTGTGTCTTGGATCACCTCTATGGAGTGTGAGCCATATCGCTGATCATTTCGCTCTGTTCACGATACTGATGATCACCGTCTTGCAGTCTTCTTTATGCTCTTCATGTCCCCCTTGGCTGGTTGGCTCTTCGACAACTATGGCCCTCGTCTTCCTGTCTTTATTGGAACAATTCTGCATGTTTTTGGACTGATGATGACCAGCCTGTCGAAGGAATATTACCAATTTGCCCTCAGCCAGTCTGTCTTGTCTGGAATTGGCGCGTCACTCGTCTTTACTCCATCCATGACTGCTGTAGGTGTATCAAGTCGAAATACTATTACCAACCATTTCTAACTTGTTCAATTTTAGCCCATGACTTATTTTAAGAAGAAGCGTGCCATCGCTGGTGGACTGACCATTGCTGGCTCGTCACTTGGAGGCGTCATCTTTCCCATTATGGTCACTCATCTCATCCCTTCCATTGGTTTCCACTGGGCCATTCGTACAAGTGCTTTCCTGATTTTGTTTCTTTTGGTAATGACCAATATGACAATTTCATCCAACCTGAATCACGTTCGCAAACCATTTGACCTTGCGAAGCATCTTCGCCCGATGCGTGAAACCAACTACATCATCATGTGCTTTGCCAGTTTTTTCCTCTACTGTGAGTCTACCTACTGGCTCATACTCCGTTAGCGTTATTGACTTTATCCTCTTTTTCAGAAAATTGCTAATTATTAAAATAGGGGCTATGTTTGTGCCATTTGACTACATTGTTTCGGCCGGTATCCGGTATGGAATGACGCCTAAGGATGCGTTCAATCTCATCCCTATTTTGAATGGAGCTAGGTGAGCAGCCGCAGCTGTGCCGATATTCTCATTCAAATATAAGCTAATCGTAGTAAAGTTTTGTCGGACGCACAGTACCAAATGTAGCTGCCGACAAGTACGGCCGCTTCAACGTCACAATTCTCATGATCCTGTTTAGTGCCGTCGTTGTACTTGGAATCTGGTTGCCTGGCCACAGCGCAGGAGCCTCTTACGCCTTTTCTGTACTGTTTGGTATTGGCTCTGGAGCTTGTATTGGTCTTGGTCCTGTGCTCATCATGTCAATTTCGCCAATAAAGGAGGTTGGTTATCGCATGGGCACGATCTTTGCCATCGCCGGAATAGGCTGCCTGACTAGTCCTCCTATCGGTGGTGCTATTGTGGACAAGACTTCGGACAGAGTTTATGACTATGCTGCTCTGTTTGGTGGCCTGAATTACTTGGTTGCCTTCGTTTTCATGGTCTGGCTTAGAGGCCGCATGGTCGGGTGGAAATTGAACACCAAGGGTTAATCATGATTCTACTCTTGTCACGTCACGTACTGGTGATTAATAAAAGAAGTCCTTCACTGGGTCACCTCAACTGTCTTTTGTTGCATTATTGTATTTTATAATTGGGCACGATTGCACTCTGCCCTAGATAGACTAAGGAGATTGTAGGACCAACCACCGTGTATTAACGAGACACAACCGTCAACAAGTATGCACAAACCGTCAAAGGTCGAATCAAGAATCCCGTAATTATATCAGTATATTCGCGTCTCGAGTTATACGATGTAAGTTTTTCAGCTAGCGAGAAGCATTATATCCGGTGCTCAGGGAAAATGCTACTTTGCAGGCTGAATGAATTGCTTTTGGCCGATGTCCCATAAAGGTTATGCCCAGTTCTTTAGCAATGAAATTGATTCCGATAGTCTTGAATACCTTAGCTCCAGTCTCGGGAAACTGAGCAAATGCCCACTTAATGAAGGAAACCTCGCAGTGTCATTTTTCGAGTCCGAAACGATTAGTAACGGAAAATACAGCCAAAATTACTTCTCGAATTTTATTGGGCTGATCCCCGCGTTAATAAGCCACACCGACAGCCGTAGTACGCCCACATGGCTACTGTAGAAGTTAGGCTGGGGGTACCATTGTAGTTCGGCCCAAAAACAATCTGCTCAGCGATGCGGTAATCCAATACAACCCTGTTCAAACAACCATCCGTGAGTCTCAACGGGTTTAAACGCCGAGGCGATAACGATAGTAGTAGCAACAGTGATAAAAACAGCGATAGTGACTAAGGGACAAAGTCATCGATAGAGATATTGACACAGACAGCGACGGCCATTTCGACAGCTGCTCCTCTGCCTTCCATAATGCCGCCATCAATCCCTCTACGCAGGGGTAGAAAGTCAGCTTGCGAAATGTGCCGCGCACGCAAACGACGCTGCGATGTATGAATACTCAACCACCCAACTGCCATATTACCAAAGAGACTCTCGTCATGCTGATAGATATTGCGACCAGGGCCAATTACCATCCTGCACGCTATGTAAAAACGCTCAATTTCGCTGCATCTACGCGGTTCAGAGCGCATATGGCCAAGATGTGGGCATTATGTTTCATACAGCCCCCACGGAACTCAGCTACGCTCATTCCAATGACAGTTCTCCCCAGACCGACTTCTCAACACGGGATAGCCATAGTGTTAGCTGCTACCTAACTAGCGAGACGAGACCTGGACCCCCATCGACTGACATGGAGGCTACGGTGCTCTCGAAGCCCAACGGATTTTCGGACGTGTCAAATGACCTTCTTGATCCCGTGTCAAAACAGCGACATGCCTCGGGTTGCATGCAGCAGTCCGCTGCGCCGGGTAATACGTCCCCCCCAAAGCTCGATTTCGATCCTTCTGCTTTTGGATATCTGTCAGAGACTGCTCTGAGCGTCACGGACGGTTGGGGGCAGACTTTTTCTGAGCCCCCGAGCATGGCGAGTGAACTCGGTCAGCCCCAGCTTCCAAGTCAACAACGTGTCTTGGACATGGTAGACAGTTTTTTCTCCGCCCAACACCACCTTTTACCGTCGGTGCATCGAGCGTCCTTCATGGCGAGGCTATCTAATGATATGGTCGGCCTAAGCTCCAGACCGTTCCTTTGGGTGGTTCTCGCGCTACACTGCTCTTGTGACAAATCAGAAGCCATGCAGGCACAGTATTGCAGCTGGATGCACACGGCGCATTCTAAGCTCGAACCCATGAGCACAACGTACACCGGAAACAATACGACGGACATGTTGCAGGCTTCTGTATGGATGGTATTCGACGCCTACTGCAGGGGTGATATCACAAACGCGTGGCTATTGCTCGGCCGTACTGCGCAACTAACGAGTGCCCTTGGGCTGGATCGCATCGATAGTGAACAACGGACGTCAAGAATGAAAGCCGAGCTTGAGGCCTGTTCCGATATCGAGGTAGAGGAACGTCGGAAGTGCATGTGGTGCCTTTCGCTCCTCGACCGTGTCATTGTCTCTATAAACGGTCTCGCCTTGTCTATAGACGACCGATATTTTCATGTTGATTTTCCACTCCCAGACGTCGAATTTCAGGAGGCTCGGAGTTCTGTCAGTTGCGGCTACAAGTGACAGCTTAATAACTCAATACGAAGAATAAAAACTGACATAAGTCTTTAGCTTAAAGATGTTGAACACTTGCGAGAAAGATATAGCTTCGCAGCCTTTGGTCTGCTCAACGGTACTTCAGAAATGGCGCACAAGCCATCCTTCGGACATGTGCTGAAAGTTTCAGTCATCCTCGGTCGCGCCTTGGCCATCCAGAACAGCCTTCATCTCGAGAACATCAACGATCAGCCACTGGAAAGGCTACGCACCCTGGAAAGCGTTCTCAACATGTTCAGCTATGCCGCCTCGGCGTCAGGTGAAACTGTTGGCCCGACATCATTAATGCAGCTTTGGCTCAGGATGCTGACGCAAGCTTCGAAAATATCGATACTCCACCCGCCCGGACCGAGCACGCTCGGGCTGTGTAACTGCCTGAACTCTCCAGTACCGGACATCTCCGCGAACAAGGCAGACTCTCAATGCGTGAGGGCCGCTATGAGCGCTGTAGGAACATTCAGCCAAGCACTCAAAGAAACGCTCGTCGCGCTTAACAATCCATTCTTGCTACCCGCGGCATGCACGTCTGTACGTATGCTGAGCATGCTACACAATCGAATGAGCAAAGCCGACCGCGCACATACCCGTGTGGCCATTCAAGAAATACGTACTGTCGTGGACTACATTGCGATCAAATTCCCCGGCGCGGCGGCCACGGCACAGGCGGCAATTAAGCGTAGAATATATGAACTCGAAAACAGTACCATAGAAACCTCATCCAGCTGCTATATTGGATTAGATTGTCAGTAGTATATGTCTTTACTTTGTGCTTCAAACGTCTGGTGGTACATATTCTTGTGCGAGATTCATTCCTGCTAGTCTTTATCTCTCTAATAGGCTCAATTTTCTTCATAGCGCCAACGTAGAAATCCCCTTACCCCGGCTACCTACAAGCCCTTCTCTGCAGTATATAGGCTAAGTACGCATCTTTTTGTTCTATAAAACTGTCAGTCATCGAATGTAAGATTTGGCATTCAACTTTACGGAAACTTACTTGCAGAAGTAGAGCGGATACTAAACTAACAGCTCCAGCCGTGATGCACAAGATGAATCTGTTTAGAAGATATAAGCAACTATCATGAGAATGAAGATGATGAAAACGGGGTAATACATACGAGTTTTGGATAGCGAGCATAATTGTGTGAAGAACTAATTTCTTCTTTTCCGCGTTGAGGCTCTTGAAAAAGTCACCGGCAGCGCCAGACAGAGCTGCCTTTATCTGCTGGGATGGTACTCCAGGGAGCAGCGGCCGGAGATTCTTCAGGGCGGTGTTGGTGAAAACGGCGCCGCTGAGTGACAGCCCACTTGTGATGCCGATAAGCTGGGCAAAGAGCATGAAGGTTACTCCGTACGCCATATCGCTCATATCAATCACGCCCAGGATCACGGCGAAGCCAGCTTGTAGATAGAATCCGACACCGGCGCCAACAAGAACTTGGAATCCGTACAAGTAGGCGTTGGTTGTCGAGATGGTGACTCGGTGGAAAAAGATGCCGCCGATAAGAATGCAAAGCGCTCCCAACAAGTACCAGGGCTTGTAAAACGGGAAGTGTGGAAGCAAGGCGCCTTGCAGCCATCAAGATGAACAAAAGCACGGGCTCCTTCTGCTTGACTAACTGGACGGGCAAGATACGGCTCTCAAAGTTGGTCAGGATATTGAAGCTCTGCTGTACGCCAAAGGCGGTGAGAAGGACAGCCGCGACCACCAAGAGTGCAATGATCTGGCCGGATCCCCAAGCGTAAAGGGTACCTCCAAAGTTAACTGCCATGACGGCACAGAAGAGACCAGCTACGGAGAGAAGGGTGCCCAGGCTGTCGTAAGCCTTAAACTTTTTACCAACACTCATGGCTGGGCGAGGCTGGAAGGTCGGTAGAATGAAAATATAGATTGGTGCGAAAACCCCGAGGACGACCAGATTGAGGTAAAAACCCCAACGCCAGGTGGCATGTGCCACGAATGCGCCTCCAATCAGAGGGCCAACGATCTACGTAGTACAATAGTCAGTCAAAGATTAGGCGTACTTGCTGGTGACTTATCAGACTTACACTTCCGATACCGTATGCCATGCCGCTATTTGATAAGAACTTCAGCAACTTCATTTTCGATATCAGAAAGGCACGATCTGACATACATCAGACTCAGGTAGCTAGGGCGCTCCTTGTCCGTTGTGGTAACCGCAAGTAGCGTCAGTACACCGACGTACATGCCGTTACCACCGATGCCGGCGATGATGCGGCCGATGATCATGCAGGACATGTTAGGCGCGGCACCGCACAGCGCGGTGCCGATGCAGAAGATGATGCCGCTGATGAGGTAGAGTGTCTTGGTGTCGAAAAGACCGTAAACCTTGCCAGAAGGGAGCGCGAATACGAGACCACCAATCATGTAGCCTACGGAAACCCAGGGCAGGAGGTTCTGGTCGCCGAGGTCTTCGATGATTGAAGGTTGAATAGTTGCGACCTTTGTTGCAGTGTCAGCGAAGACAAAGCGCGTGATGCATGCAAGCGTCGTCAAGAGTCGGTCATACGATAGTGTTATCTGTAGCGTAGAGCAAGATGCTGGAAACCACCGCAACGACGGCGAGGATCCATCTGAAGCCATGAATGTTGCGAGCCGACGGAGGTGTTTCAGCCTGCGCTTCTAGCGCTGCTGGGATGTCGCTGGCCTCTTTGATCTTAATGGAAGAGCTGGCTCTGTCTGTGACAACCTCTCTATTTTCAAGGGCGTGTGAGCTGTCGAGACATTTGTCCAGGTTGGGGGGTTCTGCTCCATCTTGCGCTGACATTTTGCAATGGTGTGTTGGGTGAGAGCCGAGATCGGTGTGTAATGGGGAACGAAGGAGGCAAGCCGGAGGTGCAGATGACGGTCATTTTGTCGAATATCAGAAGGCAGTTGATCGATGCTGGAAGCGTGTGATTGAGATTGATTTGTGTTCTGCAAAGGCGTCAATAAAGAAGCGAGATGGGATGACAAACCCGACAAGGCGATCGATGTTCCTCATCTTCCTAACAAGAGATGCAAAGCATGAGCTAGCGGACGCTAGCGGAGACTAGCGGAGAAGACTAATATTCACCTGGCTGATGGTATGCTTGTAGCGGGGCCTGGTGCTGGAGCAGAAACGGTCACCTGCCAAGGGGTGGGCAAAAAAAACTGCCGATACAGCCATGGTAGAAGACGGAGTAGAAAGGCAGCTTTTTCTGGCCGCCGCATGCCCGCTTTCAAGGATAGCAGACAGGGCTTTGAACAGACGGCTCTGTCCATCCACCTGCGGGCGTATCATGTGTTTGCCAGCGAGAGCTCGATCGCTTCCACTATGCCAGAAACTCATGCCGAGGATCTTTCCTCAGGCTGCAACGGCCGTCTCAAATGCCATATACAGTACCTAGCGGAGAGCGGTCAGGCGGGATCTGGAACGGATCGCCGCTCCTTGAGCACTTGCCTACGCAAAATAGCACCATGAGTTTGGGGCGGACGCTCGCTAGTGAGGCTACGTACATATGTACTGTATATAGTAGTAGGCGTCGCTCCGCTAGTGCGCCGCCATACCCGGCTGATCGTGACTAATGACAGCTATTCCCGGGCATCAAGGACGCGATGATCTGATGTGGCTGGCTAGGGTTGCTGCCGTGGGTTTATTCAGCCGTTTCGATAGGGCGAGCCACAAGCAGGACAGTGCTCAGTCAACAGTGGTTGTTTTGACATGTGTGCTTGTGTGCTTGGTCAGCCTGTCTCGATTGTCGTGAGTTCGTTGCCCAAGCGGGGGAGTACTGTACGTACCCTCGCGCCCGCTCAGTCATCGCTACTCTTATTTATACCCATGTTCCTACTAGAAGTCCGTGATTGATCTTCATTGAGGCTCCCCAACTTCGACAGTGAGAAGCATGTCGCCGCTTTGCTAATCTATCATGCGTTCTGGTTTAATTTCCTTGCTCTTCACGTTTCTCTTGCCACACGGATAATTTCCTTGCTCTTCACGTTTCTCTTGCCACACGGAGTCTGACTTCCCCCAGAAACACCACCACCGTCTTGTCAGCCCAAATGAAATACAGCAATCTGCTTGCCAAGACCAGGGTGCTCGTCCTCGGTGGCTCCTCGGGCATAGGCTATTGCGTGGCCGAGCATGCTCTGTCCTTGGGCGCCATTGTCACCATCTCTTCTTCGCGCCAGACGAAGCTGGACAAGGCGCTCGAACGATTCAAAAGCTCAGTTCCAGATTCGGTGCATCGTGTAGACGGACAGGTGTGCGATTTGTCAGAGGTCGACTCCATGCGCTCCAACCTCGAAGTGCTACTCAAGAGCACGACCCGCACGCAGCTCCTAGACCACGTCGTCTTCACGGCCGGCGATGGCATCAAGATCAAGCCCGTCGGCGAGCTCGAGGTGCAATCTCTCCGCAACATGGGCAAAGTACGCTTCTTCGGTCCTTTGCTTCTCGGCGGGCTCGCGAAGAGTTACGTCAAGCCCGATAAAGCGTCGTCCATCACATTGACTAGCGGTGCGAGTATACATCAGCCTAAACAGGGGTGGACAGCTGTCTCGGCTTATGGTGCTGGTACCGAAGGAATTGCCAGAGGGCTTGCCGTTGACCTGGCTCCGATTCGTGTCAATACAGTCAGCCCCGGAGCAGTACACACCGAAATGTTCGACGAAATCCCGGAATCGAGACTCCCGATGGTGCTATCCGATTTCCGCCGTCGAAGTTTGACAAACAGTGTGGGCACGCCAGAAGAGTTATCGGAGGCTTATATTTACTTGATGCGGTGTTCCTTTGCAAACGGTTCCCTAGTTGAGGTGAATGGCGGGTCATTCCTGGCAGTGGTATAAAATACTGTTGCTCTGTTGTGGAAATGCCGTGGACAGACTTGCTGCACACAACTCTCTGCTATGAATGTTTACACGTTAGTAGTTCTATTAGTATAATTATTATTGCTGTCGTTCCTTTTATTACTCCCAAACCTTGGCTCCGTCTTACCACATTATTCTTGGCTTTAATTGTAGAAATAAATTATCAATAGTTCTAAAAAAAAGTATCTTGGTTTTCAAAAGATATAGATAGATCTTTATCTCCTTATCTTATTAAGCAAGAAATACCGCAAGGAATATGCTCTTCATTGGTTTCTTATATCCTTTCTATATAAACCTGCTCTTACCCTAGAGCTAGCGTGTCGGCTGTGGTCACCGAAGTTAGTCCTACAGCTCGAAAGTGTGTGCTACCTATCTCAGAGCGTACACAACCGCAATTGGTCTATATCACACTAGAGGTTTTGCCGGTGATCTGGTACCAGAACCAAATATATTCAAGTAAACACACCCTACTATGCAATACCCGCCAACTGCAGAAAAAATCCGTACCCTGGCGCTGCAGCTTGAATACGGCGTCAGGCAGGGCCTTCTATTGGGCTCCCAATTGAGGGACCGAAAGATGTCAATAATTGCATGGTAGCCACGAAGCACTGGAAGATAGACTACAAGACACTTACAGTAGCTACTTATGGGCGTAGCGAGTGAAGTCAGGACAGACATATCAACGTATTCTGGTCAAAAGGCGGTTTACATCCGTTTGACAGGCTCCATGACCATATTGCCGGTTCTTGCTCTGTCCAGCACTGACCAAGACCGCGCCGCTAGTATACCCAATCACTACCGCCGATATTCGGATAGCCAGAAGAAAATAGAGGAAAGTCCATTGAAGATAAGACTTGCTAGATAAGTTGATAATGAGTGGAAATGTCATGTACACAACCAGGAAGATCAGCGCAGATAACCCTCCATAGTGTTGCCTAGCTCAATCTTTTTAAAAGCGCAGGGTACCCCATGAATTGAGCGATCAATACAACAGGACAAAGGGCAAGTAACGTCGTTGCAATCTCACTCGACGTGAATCCCAGGCCAATAGGGTGGTCTGTCGCCGCTATAATAGGAAACATCTTGTCGAATGTGATAGCGTGCCGGGCGATCGTCCTGAAATTAAGTCAGTCAGCGTCATACATCGTTAATGGTTAGCCGATAAAAATGGTTAAATCTACGCATAACCAAATACCAGAAAGATAACACCACGAGTGCGATTTAACGCAGCATACCTCGTCTTATGGAACGATGGGTGGCATCCGCTGATCTGACCGCTCATCCAAGTGTCCCACTTCAGCTAAGATGTTACCTATAGGATATGTGCGCTGAGCTAAAATTTTGCCAGAACTTCCAATAGTAGCTATATTGATTTCACCCGTGCAAGGAACATTAAGGGCGGCAATCAAGACGTTATAGCAGGCCCCTAGGGATTGCGCAAGGAACAATATACGGACAGCAAAAAAAGAGCTCGCTTGGTCCTTTCAAGCCATAATTTTCGGCTGGCTAGCAAAGAATTCCACCCAGCAATAGTCCCACAAAGGTTCCCTTATGTCGCGCAGCAAAAGTGGAAACACTAGTGCTCTGTTAATGCTGGCTGTTGTTCTAGTATATATTCCTCGTCATACACCTCCTAGACTAGGCTCTAGCAACTTTAGCGTAGGCACTATAGTTAGTAGGGCTAGTCTATAATTAATAAGCGCTTCGACTGGCTTATCCTTACTAGTAGCTCCTATAATAATAGGAATTAAATATAAGCAATTATAATAGTAGTAGGAGTTATAGGTTAGGCTAGCTTATAGGTTTAATAGCTATGCTATCCCTCCTAGGCTTATAACTATCGCATAGTAAAAGTAGAAACACTAGTGCTTTATTAATACTAGCTATTATTCTTATATATATTCTTTATTATACTTTAACTATATAAAGTCTAAATAGAGAAAATGCCTACCCTTAATAGATACTATTATTAGCCTTAAGTTCTTTAACTAGTATTAACTAATAGTTAAAAGATAGTATTAGTAAAAATAAGCTAAATATACTAATTTATTTAGTTCTTCTAATAATAGTAATTATTATTAAAGAGACTATAGAATATTTATAAAATTATTACTAGGATTAAGCTACTAAATATACTAAGTAAAATAGTATATAGATATTATAAATAATACCATATAGGGCTAGTCTATAGTAGGCGCACTATAAAGCTATAGTCCTAGTATAATACTAAGAAGGAAGTTATATAATATATTATTAGATTATTAAGATAATTTAGTAATAAAAGATTATTATAGAATATAAATAATCTAAATGATCTAAAAAATAGTAAAGAACTAGATAAGTATATAAAGGATAGAGATTCTAGTAGCTAGGTAGTCTAGATCTTTACTAATTAATCTAAGTAATAGTTTTACTATTAGAAATAACTTCCTAATAGTACTTACTATATACTATAATACGACTAGCTCTTTAAGTATTAAGCTTACTTATATTTACCTAACTTAATTCCTAAGAAATAGAACCTTTTATAGCTTAGAATAAGCTACTATTATAATAGAGTAGAACTAAGTAGCCTAAATAAGAGCACTAGCTTTTATCTAATCTAGTTACTAGTAATACTATAGAGTAGAGCTATAAAATATAGGGAGTAGCATTATAGCTACTTAAGACTTAGTAATAACTACTAGCCTTATGAAAATAAGTATATACTAAATAGTAGGATTATTATAAGTAACTACTATACTATTAGTAAGCTTATATTATAGAACTATATATAAAGAGAAAATAAATAAAGAGTTAATAAAGCTAGTAAAGGTTTTATATAATTATATAAATAGCTATTTAACTAATATATAGACTAATATATAAATATATTTAAGTGTATATTATAGAAGAGTTATTTAGATTATAAGATAGTATAGAAAACTTTAATTAAAAAGATTTATAGATATTATTATCTATTACTAGATAGACAATGTTTATCTTTTAGTCTATATTATATATATAAGAAGGTTAAATAAATTCTAAGCCACTCTTATACTTCTAAAGTAGATAAAACTATAAAAAAAGTACTTATACCCTAGTATAAAAATAGTCTTAGTTTTAAGCTAGGGCTTAATAACTAAATTTTTAAGTATTTAATATATTTTAAGTATTATTAAAGTATTCTACTTCTAATCTACCTAATAATATATAAATTACCTAATCTAAACTAGAGGTTCTTAAGTTATTATAAGGTATAAAGGTAATATATATAGGAAAGCTATATAGACTTTCCTAGCCTCCTTAGTAGCTACCCTAGCTTATATAATAATATGCTATATAATATAAAAATAAGGAAAAATAGATTAACTACTTAAATATATAAAGACTAGCTATTTCCTTTTACTATAGTAATAAATACTAAGAATTTTTTTCTTTTTTTATCTATAATTCCTATTTATTTAATTCTTTTAACTACTTCTAACTACTTTACCTTTATTTTCCTACCTTTATAATCGATACATCTTTATATACCTATATTACTATACTTCTCTATATGTTTTTAGAACTTATAATAACTTCTAAAGTTATTAACCTTAATACTATTACTAGTAATAAACTACTATAGAGTAGTCTTAGGACTAGGCTATATATAGACTATTATAGTTAGAGTATTTTATACTTTTAAAGCAACTAGTAACTAGGTATTTATAATAGTAGCTTATTCTAAGTTATAAAAGGGTCTATTTCTTAAGAAGTAAGTTAGGTAAATATAAGTAGACTTAATACTTAAAGAGTCGGTTTATTATAGTATATAATAAGTACTATTAGAAAGTTATTCTTAATAGTAAAACTATTACTTAAATTAATTAGTAGAGATCTAGACTACCTAGCTACTAGAATTCCTATTGTTTATATACTTATCTAGTTCTTTACTGTTCTATAGATTATTTAAATTATTTATATTCTATAATAATTCTATATTACTAGATTATCTTAATAATCTAATAATTTATTATATAACTCTTTTTTTTATTATATACTAAGACTATAGCTTTATAGTATACCTATTATAGACTAGCCCTATATAGTATTATTTATAATATTTAGTAGATAAATAGTCTAGGTCTTTACTAATTAATCTAAGTAATAGTGTTACTATTAGGATTAATTTTAAATAGTACTTATGATATAGTATAGTAAACTAATTCTTTAAGTATTAAGCTTACTTATATTTATATAATTTATTTCCTAAGAAATAGGCATTTTATAACTTAGAATAAACTACTATTCTACTTTTACTAGACTAGCTTAAGTAGCTTATTTTCTTTAGAAAGGGATCTAAGGCGAAAATAATATATATATATATATGTTTTTTCTAGAGTAATTTTTATCACTTTTTATAGTAATTTATAGAAGTTTTTATATCTATTTCTATAGAGCTATAGTTAATATAATATATTTATATTTATATTTATTTTAGAATCTAATTTAACTTCTAGAACTATTACTTTTTCTTGCTAAGCATTAATTAATTATATACTATTTATATATAGGCCCTTACTAATAAAAGTAAACTATACTTAATAATGTTAACTAGTAGTGAAACTATAAAGATATATAATTCTTTTTAGAATATAGTTCTTTTAAGAACATAATTTACTTACTAGAGAAAATCTATATTTATAATAGTAGTTTTTTTAATAAAAGCGATTAGAAAAGCATTATATAATAGTATAGTAGAACATAGTTCTTTTAAGAACATAATTTACTTACTAGATAGAATCTATATTTATAATAGTAGTTTTTTTAATAAAAGCGATTAGAAAAGCATTATATAATAGTATAGTAGAACATACTTATTAATAGAATAAAAGCCCTAGTAAAACTTTTTAGGATATAGGACTAAAGCATTTAAAACAGCTTATTTTATTTTTTTTAAAATTTAGCGTTACTGGCACTCTTTTTACTAGCTACATAATAATATATAACGATTAGTAAGACATTATTTAAGTCTATTCTAGCGCGTAAATATAGTGAAATATAGCTTAATATAGCGCTAGCTAAGGTATATAGCTTAGCATAAAAATCTTTATAGAACAACATATATTTTTTTAAAAAATACACTATTTCTTTATTGTTTTTTATATTCTTACTAGCCAAAATTCCTTCTTTCTTAATATAAGGATGTTAGTACATTCTGCCACTAGGGCCTTATCAGGGCCTGACCAAGGCCTGGCCAGCTTGTACCGGTAATAAGAAAATAAGCTATCTTAAAAGTTCTAATATTTTCCGTGGGCTATAGTCTAGATACGATCGAGCTTTTGTAACGAGAGTAATATTAGTAGTGATGATGTAGTCAATTTTACATGTTCTATTGCATTCGTTCCATAGGTTATGTTTCAATAGTCACGTTTTATATATCACAGTGCTAGACTCGTACATATTGATTTTCTTCCCGTTTATTTCTCTCCATCTATGTCTAGTACCGGAAACTCTTGTTAAACTGCCAAGCCATAGTAAATATAGCTGCCCCTTGATCGCACACCTGCACATAATATGGACAGATGTCTCCAAGCTACGATGCGCTTGCCATTTCACCGTAGCATCATCCCGTTTCTTATAGTTGCTTAGTTGCAGCTTCCCAGGGGAACACCCTCAAATTGCAAGAATCCAGCGAGGCCTTTGGTGAGGCCGCAGTCGGCATCACAAGGGCCTTTCGCGTTGCCGTCGTCGGGGTTGAAGTATTGAGGTTTGCCCTCGTAGGTCTTGCCGTTGACCTCGAAGCCAATAGCACAGCCAAAAGTCGTCTTCGCCTTATCATCAGGGAGCCTAACGAGGTTTCCGTCCTGGCCGCAAATGTTGATCCCGAAAGGAAGATGACTTTTGCAGATGTTGTTAACGTTGATCTCGTACTCCTGTTTCTTGCCATCCTCGCAAGCATGGCCAGCCGCAAAGGCGTAGAGCATGTGCCTATCCTTTTTAGCTGGCTTATATGTGCCTGCAAGACATAGGTTGCCTGCCTGGGCGGTAGCGACGAGGGCGGTAAGGGCGAGAATGTTGAACTTCATGATGTTGAATTGTTGCTTGTTGAGGATATGTTGCGTGTTGCGAGAGAAGATGTTGTAGTTGTGGTGCTGATGGACAAAAGGTCTCTTGTAAATCGGAAGAAAGACACGATATATATATATGCTCAGGAGGTACTGATTCTCGTGGAGTCGACTGCCTGTAAACCTAATTAGTTATATGAACCGATGTCACTGGAAGAAGCACCGTTCGTTTACCTCTACATCGAAGGCATTGCGACGTCGATCAGCACCTATCGTCGGGTAGTTACCAAGGAGCATTTCTTCATATAGCATGCGCCGCGTCTATAATGTTTTCGGTGCCTCTATGGGTATCAAACTCAAATTCCGTCAATGCTGTGATATCGAGTTTCCAGTGACCAAGTCATAGTGAGTCGGATATATGTTGTAGTGGATCTATCGCGGAGGTGGCGCCTGCGTTGAGTCGGCGTAGTTAGCGAGTCAGCCGTGTTTTTTTTAGTGAGCGTTTCACCCACGACGCGGAGCTTACTAGAAATTTAGCACGCTATACCTATATAGGCTATCCCTTAGGCCCTCGCATGCGCGGTATATTACGAGCAAGGGTGTCCTAGAATTATGCAACAGCGACGCGATATCGATAGCAAATCGCTACTAGATAAAGTAAGATTGGCAAGCTGAGTAGAAGGAACTGCTCCGACTCACCCTCGACGCACTAAAACCCGTGAGTCAGGAACTCGCCATCTTGGCATAAGCTCTCTTTCACCATCGTCGATCCCGTGTCCCTGTCCCTAAGCCTGTTACAGTAAATAAGCAGAGAGGCGCAGAGGTCTTATAGCACATTCCTATGTTCGACCTGGTAGTTCTTCGACGAGCAAGGCTAGCTTGGCCTCGTTACCTCGTTGCCTTGCATTTCACGCTCTCCATGTTTCACGAAATAAATGACTACGGCGCTTTCCTCACAGAGAAGCAAGCTGCTGCTTAGGAACTACTAATTCGAAACTCAGGCCATAGGAAAGTGTAGCCGAGTAAGGCCGACTCTATTGCAGAAGTCGGATGGAGCCTCAAGGAGACTCTACCGCCATACATCAGAGAGGCTCGAGTTGTACGGTGGAGTTTATGAGACGGAAATTACGGTTCATATTTAGGCTTTATAAGCCTTTCTACTCCATAAGGCGCGCCAGATCGGCAAGCTGCGTGGCTGCTTACACAAATAAGGTGACGTACGCGGCGCGATATCCACTCACTCTCTTCGCGCAGTTCCGACCACGGTATAATCGTACCCACCTGCTGAGCCTCGTATACGCGTCTTTCGGCACAACCTGCAGCAATTCAATCCTGCTTGCCTGCGAGAAAATAATGGCAACTCAATTTTCACGCATCTGGGACAAATTGTCGGCCTCCGCTTTGTCTTCCTGCCGCCGGTCCACCAGGTCGCATCTGTTGCCGAGTTGACGTGAGAGGTCATTCATCTCGGCTTTCCACTCGTCGGGGCTAGTAAATCCACGCCGTGAAGAACCAAGTTGTTATCACAAAACAGGTGCGCGAGCAGTATCTCGCCAGCTCTCGAATCGCGAGTCTTCCACATAAATCGAGGCTCTACCTTCTGATAGCCGTTGATCACAGCCTTTACTATCCTAGAGGGCCGATGTATATGTCTTAATGTTATTTCGAGAGCCAACATGACCGTGTGAAGGCTTCCATGACGCCCATAGGCAGTAGGAATGATCAGACGGCCCTTAATTGGCTGGCCCACGTCAAGAAATACAATAAATAGTAAGCGGCTGGCGGGAGCTGACGACTATGACTTCAGGCACGCAAAAGAATTCATTGAATCTTGCGAAAGTCACAACATAATACTTCTTGGGATTCTCGCACGTCTTACGCATATTTACAACCTCTAGATATAGCGCGTTTCGAGCCGTTAAAAATAAAGACAAGCCCTTGACAACGGAAGCATCGAGAGGCCGGAGTGTTAAAGATTCGGAATGTCGAAGCGATGCGTAACATTTCAACGGCCCAGTCAGCGCCAGTTCAAGGGTTTAGACGACGAGCTCACCCAAACATGGATTTAAATGCCAGCCGACGCCATCCGGCTATCCAATCCCAGCCGGGTATGGCAAACTGCAGCATTCATTACTGCTTACGGCGCGTTGACAGCGCTTCGAGAACCGCCTCCATCATAGTAGCGCCTAGTTACTTTCGTAAAACTTCGCTTGGGGAGCTTGGTCATTATGTGGATGGCAGACCAAGCTCCGAACGGACCTGAAATAGGAAAGCAGTAGGGTCCTTCATCCACTGGAACAAGTATGCTGGGATGAAGTGAGTGGTCATTCTACGATGCATGCAGCGAAATGCAGTTTGGTCGTCTGACAGAACCGTGCCATAAAGCGCAGCGCATCTCACATCCGATGCGGTATTAGTCATTACTGTAAATAGCTAAAAGAACAGTGTCTAATCATTAGTTTTATGCTTTCCATTCTGCATAGCGAAAAGGCAGCTGTGGCTGTCGTCCACGCGTGGTACTGCGTAATTATAGCGATCCGACGAGGGTGAACTCTTGGCTCGGCAACAATACTTAGAATTATTAATATGTTAGATCTTAAGAACTTTATTAATATATCTGCCAATGTTTGACGCAGGTAAGTATGATTATGGGGATCATAACCCTATAAAGCGTTGCTGTTATCCATTCCCTCAACTAAGCGTATATAGGGGCGCCGCCATTCGTAAGGGAAAGTGCATGAAAAGTTAGGTCAAAAACGAAAACACATGGGGATTTATTGGACACGTTAGATGTACTGGATAAAGTTTTTGGCGAAGGCGGCGGCATTGGGACTAGACACTGGTCACGTTCCTAGCCGATCTGCGTTATGGATCGGCGTAGTAGTGCACATGTCGAAACACGTGGTCAAAGCTCACCTGAGTATCACTCGCCGGGTAGACCTAAGCATTAGTGGGTCAAGACCTCGCTTCGCTCAAACAGCTAAGCTGGCATGCGGGGGATCGGCACAGTGTAGGTTAGACAGCCTAATATATAGTATATTCGTTCTCATCTCTAATAAGTTATAACATAAATATAATAAATCTAACCAATGATTATAAGTATTATAAAAAAGACAAAACCTGTTTTTTTAATATATATAAATATTAGAAAATAAAATAATTATTAAGTAAGTAAGTTATATAAGCGTTTAATAATAAATAGTCTAATTTACTTACTATATAATCTATATAGACGACTATAGAAGTAGTATAGATAAAGTAGAGATTTCTAATAAATTAAAAAAAGATAATAAAAGCTTTATTTTAAAGAAGTATTTATATTCTATTTTTAAAAATTATTTTATTAATCTATTTATATAATATAATAGCTAATATATAGATATATATATAGAGAGAGAAAGAGAGTTATAGTAGTAATTAAAATAAATTTAAATTAGTAGTAATAGTTAAAGATCGATAAAAAGTAAAAAAAAAAAAACTTTTTTTAATATATTTTTTTAAAGTAGACTTATAAAGAAAAAAAAAAAGTGTTACGGCACCTAAGGCATCTAGACCGTAGCTAAGAAGTCAAGTACTTATAGGGACCTTAATAGGAGGCGTTAGTAGTGATATAGGCATAAAAGGTAGAGCAGGGTAGCTGCCATGGACTGGCCCTAGGCGCATGCGAGTAGGCGTCACAATTGTTATTAATTACTATAGAGAGAAAAAGGAAGGTAATAGGACTGTGTGTTGGAGTGCCTTTCGGCACTCCTTTGTGTCACGTGACCTGGCCCGAGCTCGTCCGGCACGGACCAGCTCGGGTAAGCTCCGGAGCTAGTCAAAGGCTGACTCCATTATAGTAGCCTATATATAAAGAGGAGAAATAGCTACTATTTCTCTAGGAGAAGATAGCAATAATTCTATCTAATTAATTACCTATATTACTACTAATTTATATATTGTTTAAAAAAAACCACTTTGTTTTAATATACCTTATAAAGAATAGTTAGCTAGAATAAAATATATTAAAATATATAATAGATTATAGTAAATCTAAGTAAACTATTATTTTTTTACTAAAGTAGTAGATTTTTAATACCTTATATATAGTTATTTAGTATTTATAAAACTGTATAAAAAGCATCTATAAAGAGATTAGAAGTTATAAAATAAAAAAAATAATTTATAAAAGGTTATCTAACTATTTTCTTTATAATACTATAATTTAAAACATTAAAATAAAAGATAAAAATGGTTTTTACTAATACGCTAGTAAGTCTTTCTTTAAATTTATGTTTCTATATAATATTTAGCTATTAAAGAATAATATTAATATAATTTAAGATGTTTTTAGAAAGATAAACTAAGGTTTATAAGAACTAGAATTTTTTTTTATTTAGAAAAGATAGTAGCTATAATAGACTAGTCCTAACTATATATAAATAGGCGTTATAGTTATTATTATATACTATAATAATAAGATAGTATATTAAAAATAGGAAATAAGGGGTAATAAGATAAAAAAGGAGTCTAGAGTAAATATTTTACTATACATAAGTATAATGGTTTTATACTAGTAGTTTTTATAAAACCTTATTACTTTAAATTTAATTTTTATTATTATTTTATAATATTTTAACTCTTATAATTTATATTTAATAATTACTTTTATTCTTTATTAAATTTATAATATAGCTAACTTATATAGATAATGGCCTTTATAAACCCCTTAAGCTAATATATAAACTACTAGTTCTTAGCTATAATAGCTTTATCTTAAGTAATACTTATTTTAATTAAGCTATAGAAGCTATTTAATTAAAATATTATTATAGTCTATATAAAAGAAGCAATTATATTATAATATAAAAATAGTCTTAGTCTTTAACTAAGCCTTAATAGCTTAATTCTTAAGTATATAACCTAATTTAAGTATTATTAGAATGGTCTAAGTCTAAGCTATCTAATAGTATATAATTTACCTAATTTAGACTAGCGGATTCTAAGTTATTATAGAGTAGTAAGGTAGTATATATAAGGAAGCTATATAGGCCTACCTAGCCTCCCTAGCAGCTACCCTAGCTTATATATAATAGGCTATATAATATAGAAAGTAAGGAAAAGTAGATTAGCTACTTAAATATATAAAGAATAGCTATTTCCCCTTACTATAGTAATAATTATTAAGCATTCTTCCTTCCTATATCTATACTTCTTACTTACTTAATTCTTTTAATTCCCTTAACTTTCTTAACTTCCTACCTTTAACCTTCCTCCCTCTATAGTAGGTACTTCCTTATATACCTACGCTACTATACTTCCCTATATATCTTTAGTACTACTATTAACTATTAAAGTTATACTTAATAGGTTATAAACCTAGAGTTATTATAGTATCTAGGTATCCTTTTCGCCTCTATCGCGAGTTTTCAACTACTTTTAATAATTCCTTCTCTTATATGACCCTATGTTATATAACTAGGGTTATATAAGCTCTATATTTAACCTATATTACTCTAGACCTACTTTTAACGACATTCTAACCTTAAATCGTCTCCTAAAGACATTATAAAGACTTTTTAAGTCTTTTAGCTTATCTTTAACTATTTCTTCTATAGAAGTTATATATATATAAAGCTCTCTCTTCTAACTAGTAGTAGAAGACCTATCTTTATAGGAAGCCTACCTTATATATATATTTTATTTAAAAAGGATATAAAGTTAAGAGGAAAATAAGGACTTTATTTTACCTTCTATTATATATTCTTCTATTAGAAAGGAATTCCCTTCTATATAGAGGACTATAGTTAATAGAAAGATAAAGGAAAAGAGTGATTTCTTTTCTATTCCTTCTATATAGCTATAGAGACCTATATAGGTCCATATATCTTCTATTAGTCCTAGAAAAATCTAGGAAAATTAGAAAAATAGTAACAGATAGGGATTCCTTTCCTACTATATCTAGCTCTTCTAATTACCCTTTATAGGCTATTAGAATAAAAGCTCTACTTATAAAAGTAAAGTTATAGAAGTATATAGAAGATCCTTTATCTATAAAGTAAGAAGAAGCTTATTCTTATATTATTTTAAAGCTAGGGGATAGTCCCCTTATCTAGTTATAATATATAAAAGACGCCTTAGAGCTATAGTAGTTTCTAAAGACTACCTATAACTCTTCTAGCTTTATTAGTAACTATATACTAGTAAAAGGGCTCTTTTTACTCTCTTTAAAAGACTATACGTCTCTAGAAGAGTGGCTAAATAAGGTTAAAGAGACCTATAAAGAGCTAAAAGCTTAAGAAATCGTTGTTAATAGGGTCGTAATACTAGTATAGCTACTATCGACTCTAGAAAAAGAGGATAGTTATTATAGCTTTATTATAAATATAAATTAAGCTCTTAGGAAAGATCCTATTGCTTATACTATAGATACGTTAATTTCTAGCATCCTAGATAAATCTAAGAGGCTAGAATAACTAGAAAATCCCTCTATTTACTATATAAAAGAGTAGAAAAAAACAAAAGAGGCTCTAAAGTGCATTAATTATAAAAAACAAGGTTATTATTAAAGTAACTATTAGTTTCTTTATCCTAAGAAGGCCCCTAAAGGCTTTATAAAGGATAAACTAACCTTTTTCGCTTCTAGAAGCTCTAGTAAGCCTAAGAGAGTGTAAAAGAATAAGAAGACCTCTCCTATCTCTAAGGAAAGAAGTAGAAAGCCTAAGGAAAAGGTCTATACTATTATACATAAAAAGAAGGAAAAAAAAGATAAAAAAACTATATCTATAGCTTTATCCTCTTCTATATCCTCCTCTAAGTCTTTTAATAAAGAAGATAATAAAAAGGCTATGCTTTCTATGCCTTATAAAAACTATAACTTACTTAAAATAGTATGTATAATAATATAATCTAAGAGTTAAAAAAGGACTACTAATAGGTTAAAAAGAAATAATAATATAAAAAGAAACCGTTTTTTAGAGACATCTATACTCTCTATAAAAGGAAAAGTAAATTCTATTCTAAATTTCCTACATATAAATTAAGAAAAATAAGAACAATAAGTAAAAGCTAATACTATACCTTTTTATATATAATATAAGGGCTATAACGTATATTATATCTAGGCTAGACCTACTTTCTAGTATTAGAAAGATTAATAGAAGAGTAAAATAGGGTAATGCTTTATTACTATTAGTAAAATATAAAGGAAGTCTATTATTTTAATTTCCTAATAAAAAGGAAGAATTTCTATTAAACGATGCTCTATATATACCTTACCTAGGGGTAAATATACTAAGTTAGAGTAAGTTAGACCTAGTAACAACCTATAAAGGCAACTATATTATACTCTATAATAAAGAGGGAACTAAGTTAGCTATAGGAAAGTAAAGAAAAGGTCTATATTTAATAGACCTAATAGTCCCTAGAAAGAAAATAAAAGAAGCTTATTATAGCTCGATTTTCTTCCTAGAAAAAGAATAAGATAATAAGCTATATAAATAGCACCTACGCCTAGGCTATATTAGCTTAAACGTTTTATTAAAAAGACTTAGGAAGTCTAAAATAGACTTTTCCTATATATAATTAGATAAAGAATCCGTTCTTAGGTGTGAAAATTATATAAAAGTAAAACTAACTAATAAAGTTAGTTATAAATCTAATAGTTATTATAACTATTTAGATAAAGTGTCTATAGACATATAGGGACCTTTAAAGATATCTACTTATAATAGTTTTTAGTATTTTATTACCTTTATAGACTACTTTTCCTAATATATTACTATTTATTTATATAGACATAAGTTAGAAGCCTTAGTGTTAGGATGACTAGTCTACTTGTTCTAATGTCTAGACGTTAGTAACTATTCCTTCTTAATTATTAATTAATCTATCTTAACTAAAATATAAAAGGAAGGAATAGGACTACTAGCACTAGCCTAGCTTAGTAGTAAGCTATTATATAGCTACTATACTATTAGTAGTATATTATAAACGATAAAAAGGCAGCGTCACTAAGCGACCTAAAGAAGCGGCTAAGTAAATAATAAGTAGTAACGCGACCCTAAGGGTTATATAACGCGCTGATAAGGATCACACGTAAGCATAGTAAGCGCTACTTACTATAATTACTAGTAAGTAAGGTAATCCTAAATAATAGTAGAAAGATAGATAAGTATATAAAGAATAGAAATTCTAGTAGCTAGGTAGTCTAGATCTTTACTAATTAATCTAAGTAATAGTTTTACTATTAGGAATAACTTCCTAATAGTACTTACTATATACTATAATAAACTAATTTATTAAGTATTAAGCCTATTTATATTTACCTAACTTACTCCCTAAAAAATAGACCCTTTTATACCTTAGAATAAGCTACTATTATATTTTAATTAGTCCTATTTAGTAAGTTACTTAAAACCTTAAGTAGCACTAACCTTTATAATATCTACTATAAATAGTAACACTACCACCCTAGCCTAAGTTATTATAGTATAAGCTAAAACTATTAAGGAAATAAAATAATAAATAGAATATCTTATAAAATAGCTAGAAGAACTTAAAACTAATAAAGGAAAGAATAACTATAGTAAACCTAAGTTCCCTAAGCTAGAGAGCTATAATAGAACTAAAGGCAATATTAGAACCTTCTTAACCTAAGCTAAAGCCTACCTTAAGGTTAATAATAGCCTTAATATAGCTAAGAATTAAATTCTTTATATTAAAAACCTTTTAATAGGTAAGGCATTAGAATAGTAAGAGCTAACCCTTAGAGACTATCTTAATAATAGTCCTATAGATTAGAAAACTAAAACTAATAAAGCTTTTAAGGACTATAAAAAGTTTAAACAACTCCTTAAGAATACCTTTAGCGACCTAAATAAATTATATACTATGACTTATAAACTTAAGTTACTTAAATAAACTAGATCTACTTAGCACTATATATAAGAATTCTAGTAAATCGCTACTAAACTTAAATAGGATAATAATAGCTAAATAGAACTATTCTATAATAGACTATATAAAGATATAAAAGATAAAATCTTAAAGTAGGATTAACCTAGAACTATTAAGGCATTAATTATAAACACTATTAAGATTAATAATTAGAACTATGCCTAACGACTTAAATATAGTAGAAAATAAAATAGGTTTTATAGATTTAAGCATAATTAACCTAATATTAGTAAATAATAAGGAGGATCTATAGTATATAGAACTTACCTAGGACCTATAGAACTTAACGCTACTTATAAAGAAAAAGGAAAATATAATAACTATAGAAAAATAAGGCACTTTATAAATAAATACTAAAGCCCTAAGAAATAATAAAAGCCTATACCTAAAGGACGGAAACTCTAAGCTACTAATAGAGATAAACTACTAACTAAAAACATTAGTATAACTAATAGTAAAGACTACTTCTCTAAGCTATAAGAACATCGTCTAGTTAGTGCACTATTAACTAGAAAAAGGGACCTAGAACCTATTAGAGTTATAATAAAGGGGATAGATATTATAGACCCTTACGCTCTAATTATAAGACTATATAAAGTAGAAGCACACCTTAATCTATAACTTTATCTCCTTAGCGCATAATACCTAGCACTTAGCACCTAATACTAAGACTACGCTAGGATCTTATAGGCTTTATACTTATATAATAATTATAAATAACACCTATAGAAGAAATTAGAATATAGGTAGTTTCTAAAGTTTATACTAGAATAAAGATATAGCCTATTTCTAGAAATAGATCTATAATACTAGATAATCTAGAAATATAATAAGAATAAACTTATACTATAGAAGTCTAAGAATAAATATTATACTAAGGATAATAATATATATACTATCTAAGCTATAACCTTATAATATAAAGATAGTAGAAATAGTATTATAGTAAGTAATCTACTTAGCCTAGATTTAATTAGTTTAATAGGTAAGTAATCTTAACACTACTTATACTCCTATGCTCTAAAGGAACTAAGTATTTTTTAAACACTATAAGAGGTAAATTAATAGTTAGGAAAAGGTAGCTATTAGAGCAACTAAGGCTTTTCTCTTAATAAAGATCTAATTAGTCTCTATATACTATAAATATTAGTAGATATAAATATCTTATTATTAATATTATAATAGTAGGAAAAGAAACCTAGGTAATAATATATAGTAGAGTATAAAGAAACTATATCTTATTAAATCTTATTAATAGATTTAAATTATACTAGAGGAATAAAGATAAGCCCTACTAACTTATAACTATAGAAGGAGGCATAGTAAAGTATAGCTAAAGATAAGTAGAAATAGAGGTTATATAGCTTCCTATCTATATATAAGATATAAAACACTATATTATATTAGATATTATAGTGATCTTAAAATATAATATAATATTAAGGATACCTTAGTTATAGGTAAGTAATCTTAGAGTTAACTAGAGAATAGGCTAACTCTAGTAGGATATACTAAGATATAATTATAATAATAAAAGTAGTCTAAAGAAAAAGGCACCTTAATTAAATTATAATAGGCCTCTAGGAATATATATAATTACTAGAGAGCCTAAAGCTAATATAATAGAGATTCCTAAGGAATACTTAAAGTATAGTAAGCTATTTAGTAGAGAGC